>ML825239.1:4164-27707 GCA_009831015.1 Picea engelmannii | reverse complement strand
ACCCCCCCCCCCCCCCCCCCTTTTCATGAAGGTTCAATGTCGCATAATGGCTGGAAAGGACTTTGGGGGCTCTCCTCTGATCCAGAGATCTAACCCTGTTTCCCTATTTATAAAATTCTTGTGAGCTTTTCCCCATCTGACTTGGTTCTTAGTGAAGGACATGAATGCCTGAAATTTTATATTCCCAATAAAGGGACCAGGGTTGTTTCCCCTGTCATCTTCCAAAATGAAGTTATGGAAGTATAATTCAGACAAGAAGTATTGTACCTTCTCTTCCTACTCTCTAAAACATGAAATGAACTCAGGGATAGTGGAAAATGTAATTGGCTTACCTGCTCTGATAGCTTTTACCCTTAACAACAGGTAATGTTCCAACAAGAATAGGGTATAATTGGTAGTAGGAGCTCTGCAATTGATTGCATCAAAGTAGACATCACAAATGTCTTTTATTTTCTCCAAAGCTTTTTCCAATTGGTTTTGTACCTTCTTCAACTTCCCTTGGGTTCTGGTGAGCTCAGCATAAGTCTCACGTTCTGTTACTGATAGGTCCTTCAACGGTTTAACAACCTTTTGATGTTCAACCATAGTGACCATCTCCTCTCTAGGTTGAGCCAATGCTTTTTGGGCTTGTGTAAGCTCTTCTTTTAGCCTATCAATGATGGCATTATGTTCTTGAGACTGAGATGCTTGATATTCTTCCATAGCATCCATCTCATCTCTGGATTGAGTTAATGTTTGTTGGGCATGTATAAGCTTTGCTTTGAGCCTATCAATGATGGAATTTTGTTCTTGATACTAAGATGATTGATATTCTTCCATAGCATCCATATCATATGTGGATTGAGTTAATGCTTGTTGGGCATGTATAATCTTTGCTTCCAGTCTATCAACAATAGCACTATGTTCCTAAGACTGAGATACTTGATGTTCTGCCATAGTCATCAATTCATTTCTGTTTTGAATAAAGCTTTGTTGGGACCGCATCAATTCTTCCTCCAATCTCATAATGGTGGCATCCTTCTCAAGTGATTGAGCTAGTTCTTATGATACTAGGGTATATGTTTGTACCTCAGCATCAATTGTTTATGTAGGAAGTGTTTCTTTTGTTGTCATTATTTCTTCAGGGTCTGTCTGTGTCTCCACAAAGTTTGTAGTGACTGCTCTTTTAGGAAGAGGGTTTCTTCTTTGCACTTTGGGCCTTTTGTCTTTCTTTATTTTATAAGCCTTATTAGCTTGTTCTAGTTGTTTTCTTAATTCCTTAATAATTTCCCTGAGTTTGCAATCTTTCTGCCTTAATATTTCAACCTTTTTAGCCCTTTTATTCAATAGCTTGTTTTCCTTTTTTAGATTTCTGATTCTCCTATGCATTTTGCCTAATTTTTGTTTGTGAGGGGTCTCAAGGTTTTATTCATCCTGTTCAGCATGTGGTTGTTCCTCTAATCCTTCCAAATGCTTTGTCTGTCCAAGAGGATTTCTTTCCTCAGGATGAGGTTCTTCCTATGTTGTGTCTTCTAGGAATGACATTTCAATATCAGGAAAATCTTCAGCAGGTTTTGAAGGAGAGGCTCGTTCATGGTATTCTTATGGCCTATTGGTATCTTTTTCAATTGAGGTCCCTAAAATCCCTAAAACCTGAGCTATTTCTATCTCATAGATTTTCAAAAATTGTTCTGTCAGGTGCTCCAATGTTGGTTGGGTGCCTTCTTGGCTGTTTCCTTGTGAGGTTTGTTCTGCCTACTCAATTTCTTGAACATTTTCTTGTAAAGACTACTCTGTAATGCTCTGAATTTCTTCAAGATGTTTTTTTGTGTCCTAAATTTATTCAACCGTCTCTTGAATTTGGTCGGTCATTTCCTGAATTTCTTCAAGCTGTCTTGTCCGTCTGCTTCTCGTCTTCCTCTCAATGGGGGTTTTAGGAAAAGTTGTTGCTCTTTTTCTCTTTCTCGTTAGTGCCTCTATTTTTGAGGTATGATTCTCTATAATTTGGATGGGGTCTTCTTCGACCTCGAGTTGAGTAGGTGGAACTTTTATTTGGGTAGTGGTCTCCCCTTCCTGTATCTCTTCAATTTCCTGTGGTGGGTCTTCATGGTATAATTCAGGTTGTTCTAGTTGTAGATGTCTATTGGCCTCAATAAGATCACTCTAGGTTAATTGAGTTTGACTCAGAGCCTTATTTACTATCAGTTTAACTAATCCATGGTGGATGATGATAGTAACAGGATCTTTGGATTTCTGCATTCTTAAAGCAACCTCATGTAACATGGCATTTAGGAAAAATGGTATATTGATTACTAACCTTTGCTTGAGTGTCGCTAGTAGTTTGAGGTGGCTTGGTCAGATTACATCATATATTCCATCACAGGTGATGGACCTATGAATTACCCCTGTCAGTTCTTTCCATGGTTCACTGAGAGTGTTGGGGTTAAGTCCCTTTCCCTTTTTGTCCATCTCCTCTCTAGGGTCTACGAAGGATTCTACAGCTTCTTTAAGCATTGCATATCTTCATGTTTATTGAATGCCTAAGTTAGGGATACCTGTGACCTCTGCTACGATTTCTGAAGTAACTAGAATTCGTATATCCCGAACCATGGATATTTATCCCTATAAGTTATGAAAGAATTCAAGCGCGATGTTCGTATCATAACCTTGCAACCATTTGAAGTACTCTGTCCACCCCAGACGGTGTAGGATTTTTCTTGCCTGCTCAATTACTTGTAGTAATGTTGGCTCCCTGTGCACACTTCGACCACCCATCTTTCTGTGAGAAAATGAGAATGACTATCGTTCTTGGTTGCATACTTGGTTAGACCATCTTGGA
Source organism: Picea engelmannii (assembly GCA_009831015.1). Lineage (NCBI taxonomy): Eukaryota > Viridiplantae > Streptophyta > Pinopsida > Pinales > Pinaceae > Picea > Picea engelmannii. The sequence continues at coordinate 24,889 of ML825239.1, read as the reverse complement.
GAAACATATTACCAAAAATAGAAAATATCAGAGATCAACGAGTGTATAAAAGTGTGGGTTTTCCATTTATTACAATCATTACAATCTTTTTGTAAAGCGTGTCGAGCATCCACTCCCCTCATTAATGTGGAGGTCGACCTCGACCATTAGCGTAGGTGAAAGTAATGAGTGTAGGTATTTCCAGTGAGAGGTAATAATGATGCTGTCGTTGCCAGTGGGGACCAATCATGTATAATTTTCAAAAATCATATTTAATGGTAATCATAAACGATAGTCCACTTTTGTGGGAAATTCAAATTTATTATACCTATGCTAAAAAATGTTTTTAAGGATAAATAAGCAGAATAAATTAAATTTGTTCATTTAAAAATATTCCAAATATCATAATGTTGTTACTTTTCCCGAGTTATTGAGTATAACTGAATTGATAGCCCCATTATTGAGTAAAGAAAATCTAGAGACACAGAGAAACTTGGTGTTTTTAAGGTAAACTTCCATACCACAGGCAGAGCCACTGCTGCCAACAAGCATCCATAGCCTCGACAAGGTTTCCTTTTAACCCATAGATGATCTTGTATACTTAATAAATATTTGAATCGTATTTTCCCAAAAAGACCACTATCCTGGTTTTGTAGCTAGATGATGATAATGCCACTCACTAGATTGTAACTTAAGTGAACAAGCTAGCTCGTGAAGAGACCCCTTGTCCTTTGAAAAAAATGTCAAAGTCCATTGCCTTGGTGTGGTAGCCATAGTGGGAATTCCACTTACGTTATTATCCTATGATCGTGGTAGGTTGGCTCATGATGAGACCCCCTATTCTTTGTGGGAGAATTTTATGACTTATATTTATTTGTTTTTATATTTTTTCTTTTCTCATCATTCATTTTTTTTTTTTTAAGGGCTCTATTAAGGGAGGCTCATCTACTCCTTAAGAGTAAGGTATGGCATAATGAAGTGTAAGGATGCGAAGTAAAAGTGTGCTTAAGATTCCTTATTATAATATGAAGGAAAATTATCATTCAAGTATGTTGGTATGTGTATAGGGAAAAGAAATGAATTATGGTGGTTACAAATTATGAACAAGATTTAAGATATTTCGAAGAAATTAATCCAAAAACAATTTGATAAGGTATAAGAGATAATCCACAAAATAATGACAAATCATTAGAAATAATGCTCATAAAAATTACTTAGTGAAATTCTTACCCCAAAGGAATGGCAACAAGGAAAAACACAGAAGGAACAACAAGTATTCCTTTTTTAGAATGCACAACGAGACTCAAGATGAAGGAAAGAAAATCACGATGAATGGAATGGAAGTTTCTCCATTCAAATGAAAAACAACCATACTCAAAGGAAAAATAGTCGCGCGAAGGGAATGACAGTTGTTCCGTTCAAATGAACAACAACTACACTCAAAGGAACAACAGTCACGCGAAAGGAATGATAGTTGTTCCGTTCAAATGAACAACAACTACACTCAAAGGAACACCAGTCGCATGAAAGGAACGACATTTGTTCCGTTCAAATGAAAAACAACTACACTCAAAAGAAACACTAATTGGGACATCTGTTAATTTTTTAGCCATCTGATTAGGTAATTTTGGAAACCTCCCATGGAAAATGTATTTTTGATTGAATCTAAGGTTGATTATTCATCAACTAAATTCATTCAATTTTTATGGGTCAGTTTATTTCAAAATCAAGTATTGGATGGTCTGGTTCATTATAGTTGCCCAATCTCTACTGCAGAGCATGACATATTGATTTTTCTATGGAAGACAGGGTCCTTGTGATAATATAAAATAGGAGTAAGGAACATAAAAGAGTGCTAATTGTGTTTATTACAGTTATCTTCCCTAGTTCTTATTTTCCAAAGTGACTTTCATAAAACTAAAAAAAAAAACTAACAACTCAATTAGATCTATAAAATATATATATATATATACAGTATGTACAGTCTCAACAAAATTCATCATTTATGGAGTTGAAGTGGTTGGGTTACCTTCCCAGCCAACTAAAATTTGAACGGTAGGGTCCTTACTTACTTCCTGGTAGAAAGATTCTTTTGAAGGTGGTTGATGGTAAAGTCGTAGTCAGTGTCCATTGACCAAAAATAGATATCCAGACCCATCGATGGTTCTTAAAGTGACCGTGCCATTATCATGGACTTGATTAATTTCATATGGTCCCAACCACCATGTCTATAATTTTCCCAGAAAATCTGGAATCATAGAGAAGCGCCCAATCACCTTTCTTGAATGATTTCTTCTTCATATGTTTGTCTTTCTAGGTCGCTCTCTGTTGCTGAATAACGACCGTGCATTCCACAACAAACATGCGTGATTCATCCAACTCATTGAGTTGCTGAAGGCACTGTTTATGTGCTTCTGTTAGATCTAGTCCAATTTCTTGGGCCATCCTTAGGGTCTTGATCTCAAACTCGATTAGGAAGATGGGTTCTTTCCCATAGACTAGGTGATAAGGAGAGTATCCATTGGTGTTATTCCATGTTGTGTGATAAGCCCATAAGGCATTTGGGAGCTCAGTAGCCCAATTATGTCAGTTTGTTGAGATAGTCTTTGTCAAGATTGCCTCCAGGACTTTATTGTTGCTTTCTGCTTGCCCGTTTGCATGTGGGTGGTATGGAGAAGTAACTGTGTGCTTAATGTGATAATTGTCCAGGATGGTGGTGATTCTATGAGTTGTAAATTGTGTTACCCCATTAGTGATTACTTCCCTGGGTAGTCCATAGCGTACAAATAATTTAAAAAGAAATTTGATGACTACTTCTTCTGTTGTATTTGGTAAGGTTTCTGCCTCTAGCCATTTGGTCATGTAGTTTGTTGCGAATAGAATATAGGCCTTCTGATTTGACTTTGGATTGAAGGGGACAACAAATTCTAGTGCCCATCTCTCAAATGGTTCAACGACTACCTGTTCTTTCAAGGGAATTTCATCATCCTGACCTAGTTTTCCCATCCACTGACAACTGTCGCAGGTCTACACGTATTTCTTTCCATCTCTGAATATTGAGGGCCAGTAGTAGCCCATCTGTAAAATTTTGTGTCCAGTCCTGTGGTCTACAAAATGCCCACCACATGGATCATCATGTCCTACCTTCAGTATGTTGTATATTTTGTCCTCTCGTATGCATCTGTGGATCTGGAGATCGGCTCCTCTATGGAAGAGATATACATCGATCCAAGTGAATCGTGCGCTACGTTGGACGATCAGTTTTCTTTGCCTTGATGATAGATGTGCCGATAATTTTCCCACTGCCAGATAATTTTCCACATCAGCGTACCAAGGTGGTTTTTTGGTGACAAAAACAAATTCTCATTTGGAAATTGATCTTCAACTGTTAAGGATTCATCTGTTTTGGGTATGCAGAATAGGAAGTCTGTGACAAGATTTTCTCTCCTGGGTCGATCTTTGATGGTGATATCAAATTCCTGCAATAGTAATAACCACCGAGTAACTCGTCCATTAGTAATTGGTTTATTAGCTATATATTTAATAACAAAATGATCAGTATACAGAAAAACTGGATAGCCTCTTATATAATGACGAAATTTATTGATGGCATGTATAACAGCTAAAAATTATTTTTCTGTTACTATATAATTAAGTTCAGCTAGAGTAAGATTATTGCTAATAAATTAAATGGTGTAGGGTTTCTTGTCTTCTTCCTGTCTAAGGACAACGCCTATGTGATGTAGGAGCATCTCTCATGACAAGCGAGCCAGTGCGGAATGCAAGTGGACAACTGGACAAGCCAGCGCAAATTTTGAAATCCCCTTGGGAATTGATGTGTGATCTTAAATGGGCCATTAAGATGAGGCGCCCTTATATATTGTAATCAGACCTTGAGCGCCCCGCTCTCGTCTGAAGTAGATAGAGGCATTTATTTTGAGATGAAATAGGTAGATAGAATTTAATATTAGATTAGACAGTTTTAGAAAGAAAGAGGGAAACGGGATATAGACACCCTCATTATGCATTTTGTATTATTATTGAAGCAGGAAGAGCATAGAAGAGAAGCAGAGAGTTGTGGAAGAACACCCATGTACAGAGTTTGAATTAATAAAAGAGGTTGATTCAAATCCATGGTTTTGTGTTTGTTCTCTGTGTATGTATGATGAATGCTATGCTCATGAGTATTTACTTCCTGTTATGCATTTTCTTTACATGCTATGTATGAATGATTTCTTGCTGAGTGTTTGAAATCTGAGAAAGGAAGTAGAAGAAATGAGTTTCAATTGGTTCTCTATCTGAGCAAGGATTCCTGCAAGGAGTGCAGTTGAAGGTGTCCGCAAGGAGTGCGTTGAAAAAAGGCTTAGATAGTTTAACTTTTGTCCTCATTCACTCAAAGGTGCATTTGGGCACAAGATCCATGCAAGGAGTGTGCAGGCCAGGGAAAGCCTCAGGGTTGCGAACCTGAGCATAATATCGAAGACTATTGTTGCAGGTTTGCGCAGAGTCAAAAGGTTCTCAGATATTTGGAAATATCTAAAGGTTGTCGCAAGGAGTGCGTGCAAGGACCCTCTTTGAGGCTCAAAGTTGAGAAAATATCTGGAGGAGTAAAGCCTTCGAAAACATTGAAGGACATTTGAAGTTTGTAGGAAAGCGGATAAGTCTAAGAAGGTGTCTTTGGTTCATTTCACGAAGTCATCAAAAGGGGAGGACGGAAGGTCAGGATCTTGTGAAGAGGATTTGAGAAATCCCTCCAACCATCAGATCTGCCAGAGGAGCAGGGAGGTTATGATTGCGTCCGGAGCCCAAGCACAGAAGATTGGGGACCGCCGGATCTGCACATAGTTACCTATTAACCGTCCGATTTGACAAGAGTTGCACAGGATTTAAGTCCTCATGAGTAGAGTGGAAACCCTGAGAAAGAATCAGGATATTGAGGCATCGGGGTTCGCGGAATCGGGAGTCATGAGGACAAGTGATCGTGAAATTCCATAGCGGAAACCCCGAATCAACTTGAGCCATTCATCAGTCGGGACACGTGGATGATATCGGAAGTCCATCGACACTTCGACCATCGAGACTCACGCAGGTAAGTAACTTGTGTTTTAGTATTTCGTGAGACCCGAGGATCGATTTGATCTATCCATTCACTAGGGACGCATGTTAGGAATCCGAGGGGAGTCGGGGTTTGATAATTCGGGAGTCCTGGAGACAAGGAAAACGTTGCATCAAGAACCGCGATATCGTGAAACGTGATATCCCGACAACTAAAGGAGCGTGGGGAATAGGAATTGGTGAGAGGACAGGTGGCATGCTAGTATTGAATTCGGAGAAAGGAAAGTCCTGAAACCATAGATGTCAGGATTCGTGATATAGCGAAGTCTGAAATCCCGACGAGGTGACGGGACCGTTGAATAGTCAACCCATGTGTGCATCGGAGTATTGTCACATCGGGGTTCAGGGTTCGGTAAATCCATTTGTTTGATATCGCAAGTGGAAAAATCACGATAGGAGAAATCCCGACAGGGTAAAGGAAGGGTCAGCATTGGGGCGCTCAAGGTCTGATTACAATATATAAGTGTGCCTCATCTTAATGGCCCATTTAAGATCGCGCATCAATTCCCAAGGGTATTTCAAAATTCGTGCTGGCTTTTCCAGCTGTCCACTTGCATTCCACGCTAGCTCGCTTGTCATGAGAGATGCTCCTGCATCACTATGGAAATATCTGATGCATCGGTGGAGATGTCAAATGGTATTTTCAAATTTGGTCCTCTCAACACCGGTGTTGTCGAGATCAGCTTCTTGAGTCCTGCAAATGCCACATCACACTTTTCAAACCACTGAAACTCCACATTACCATTCAATTCATATAAATGTGCAACAATTCTTGTAAAATTTTCCATAAATCTGCAATAGTATCCTGAAGCGCCAAGGAAACTACGTACCTTAGTTTGTGTGTGTGGTGTAGGTAAATTAAGGGTTACCTCTATTTTTGTTGGATCTACTCTAATTCCATCTGCAAAAATATAATTCCCTAGTATCACACTTTCTGTCATCATCATGTGACATTTTTTGTGGCTTAAACATAACCTGGTAGAAATGCACCATTCTAGTACCTTCTCCAAATTATTAAGTGCTTGATCGAACTCGTCGCCATAAGGGGTGAAATCATCCATGTAAACTTCAAGCCCTTTACTGATAAAATCATTGAATATGCTCAGGATGGCCCTTTGGAAAGTGGTTGGAGCGTTACAAAGTCCAAAGGGAAATACTCTGTATGCAAAGGTACCCCAGGGGCATGTGAATGTAGTTTTATCTTGATCTTCAGGGGAAATCTGGATCTAATTGTAGCCACTAAAATCGTCTAGGAAATAAAAGAATTTCTGCCCTACCAAAGTATCCAGGACCTGATCGATGAAAGGTAAGTGGAAGTGGTCCTTTTGAGTGGCTTTGTTAAGTTATTTGTAGTCGACACAGATTCACCATTTCCTATTTTTCTTGGGGACGATCACTAATGGGGAAACCCACCGACTATCTGAGATGGGATACATGAAATCTACATCCAAAAACTTTTGTAATTCTTCTTTAACAATATCCCCGAGGTGAGGATTCAGTCTTCTCTGCGGCCGTCAGATAGGTTGGGCATCTCTATCAATATAAATTTGGTGTGTGCAGAGTTGCGGATCAATAGCCTTCGTGTCAGAATATTCCCAAGCAAAAGCTTGTTGGTATTTAGAAAGGACTTGAATCAGATTTTGTTGTTGTTTCTCATCTAAATTAGCATTGATGTTCAAAGACTTCCCTGGTGCAATCTCAACGGATTTTCTCTTATGAACGACGGTAGTCAAGATTTGTTGTTCCATTAAATCTTCCAGCGAGTCTCCCTGTGCTTCACAGTCTAGAACAGCTTGGAGAATATGGCATATTGGATTACCCATGGTGGCTGGGTTGTTAATAAATCCACTGATTACATCATCCTCTAGTTGGTTCTTGAGTCTGAGATATTCTTCCAGTGTGAGAGGGGCTCGTAAATCCTTTTCTGGATACTGTGGTGGTGGCAATTGTGGATACATGAAAGTTGGGCTTGGCTTGGCTAGAGGATATAAGATGGGATTTTTTGTGACACCTCCTCTAGAAATTGTCATATTACCCATTCGAAATCCTATGTACGCATCAGATGTTGCGAGCCATGGTCTGCCCAGTATCAATGGATGCCCTTCAAGTCCACTTCTTGGGTTGATGATGAGGAAATCCGCTAGATATTCCCAAGAGTCAACTGAGATTGCTATGTCATGTAGTGTGACAACTGGTCTAACCACTGATCGATCAATGAATTGTAACATAATTGGGGTGGGTTTGAAAGAGTCAAAACCTAGGGCGTTGCAGGTTTCCATAGTCAGGATATTGATGGCCGCCCCCAAATCAACTAGTGTATTTGGAAAAGAACAACCCTGGATCTGAACTGTTACTATGGGGTTCCCTGGATCTGCATATTTGACTGGTTCTTGTCTACCTAGAATTAGATCAGACAAGGCTCCTAATACACGAACTATTGACGATGAATTTTTAATTTTCTTAACAGGCTTCCTCCCACATAGTTCCTTGATCATCTTTGTATATATTGGAATGTCTTGTAGATCCTGCAGGAGTGGGATCTTGACATATAAATTCTAGAGTTCCCCTATAATTTCGAAGTTAGGATAGATGACAGGTTTTTTTATCATCAATATTTTGGGGAACCGAGGGGAAGGAGTTGCATCCTTATCAAGATCCTGTGACTCGACTGTGTTTCCCCCCTGCTCAATTTCTTCCGTTATTACCACAATCGAGGGCGTTATTGTTGGTTGTTTGTTATTTTCACTCTCCTCCTCTTGGAAAATGTTATTTTCTTCAGGAGAGATTATACGCCTCGATCTCAATTGGAGTTCGTTGCACCCTACTGAGTTGGTATCCTCTTCCCCATTCTCCATAATCTGGACGAGTTGAGTTGGTCTATTATTAGGATTTGGGTGGGGCTGGGATGGTAATTGAGGGCGCAATTGTGATTGAGGGTTTTGGAGCAGTTGGAGTGTACATTGCAACGTGGGTTGGGTTTGAGGGGCCATCCCCATGGGTTGATTGTTTATCCCCATGGGGCATTGCCAATTCTGGTTCCAATTTGGGTTTTGGGCAATCGTATTAGGCCACTGCGGAGGGTAGGGGTTGTTATTTGAGTTTTTTCAGGATGAGGTGGGGTATTGTGAGTTATGCCAGGTGGAACTTGCAGTTGGTTGATTCTGGCAGATGGGATTTGTAGGTGGTTGGTTTGGCCAAGTGGGATTTGTAGGTGGTTATTGCTAGGGATGCCAGTTCTAATTAGTAAATGGTTGGATCTGCCATGCATTACCATAATTTTTTTGTTGATTATATTGTCCAGAAAATAAAGAGGAGGGGTCCTAGAGTGTATTTGGAGGGCGAGCCTACCATTGACGACACTGAGCCATCAAATATAATGGTTTTGTTTCCTCTTCTGCTCCTCTAAAGACAACTTTCAGCCTAGGGAGCAATGGGGATTGCTCTGTGTCGATATCCTTGGCGCAAATAGCACAAACCCTAACCACATCCAAAGGACATTCCCTTGGACCATGTTTTTTCTGCATCTGTGAAAAAATATAGCCAAAGTCTGTTCTGCTTCTGCTTGTTTTTGTTTGGTGTGCAATACATCCAATTGTGTAGTCAAATTGCTCAGGATATCTATTTTGAAATTTTCTAAGAGATTACCAACTTCATCTCGCATAACGCCCCCACTGGTAATGTTTCTATTTCTGGTGAGGGAAGTTTGCATTCCTGATCTGGTCCGTGTACTTCCTCATGAGCATCTGATACACAATAGAATGATGTTATCATAATTTTCTTGATAAATGTCACCCTTCCCCATTAGATTCAATGTTTCTACCCATTCATCCTTCATACCTTTAATCAGAGTTTCTTTAAGTACTTCTACTGCTAATGTACCATAAGGCAATCTCTACAAGTTATACAGAAATCTCTCAACATATTCTTCTAATGATTCATTTTCTTTTGCAGTCATTTGAAAGATTTCATCTTTTATGTCCCTAGTTCTACAATAATCTTGATATTTTGTCAAGAAGGCTTGTTTCATCTCATCCCATGAGTTAATGTCCACCTCCTAATCCCATAAACCAGCGTAGAGCTGCTCCCTTCAAGGTAGAGGGGAACAATTTTAATTTTTGGGGTTCAGAGGTGTAATCATACCCTCTACATACGACATCAAATTCGAATAAGAATGCGTTCGAGTCTTCTGAAATCAATGCATGGAAGGTTGGAAGGTTCTATAGGGGGTTTTCTTTCATGGGAGCATTGCCGATTGGATCAACTATCAGATATTCCAACGTGGAGGTATGGGGTCGTTGTTGATTTGGTTGAACCATTTGATCGAAAATGTGCCAAAAATCTTCAGGAATTTCTTGATCTGGGTTTTCTATTTGAGGTGGTTGATTATTTGATCCTCTAGGGGATTTGATTGCACTCCCTCTATCTAGGATTTCAGGTATGCCTTCTTCTTTTATAGGATATTCAGGATCAGGGGGTGGTGATGGGTCTGCCTTGGCAACCCCACTGGTTTCTCCTTCTCCTTCCTCCAGATTACGAGAATTTACCTCATCTAAAGGGTTGAGGGGTGGAAGGTCTGTGCTTTGAAATCTTTTCTCAGTCCCTTCAGTTTTTCTATGAATCTCAGCATTGGCTGCAGTTGCTGAAATTGTTGCCTAAGGGATTCGGACAGGTCCTTTCCTAGGTCCAACCGAAGCTTGAGATTCATCTTTTTGGATGATGTCATCTATGACTCCCAGGGAGCATCGAGACATGGGATTTGGTAGTTTTTGGTGGGGGTTTTGGTTTTTCAAGATATTTCTTCTTAGTCATACACACTTCACGCAAAAATAAATTCAAAAAGAAACACCTATATGACCTCTTAAGTGTCAATTGGAGGTAAGTGTTGGCATAAACATCTTACTTATTGCCTGCGTGGGTTCTTACCTTCCATCTTCAATACTTGGTCCTCCAGAGACACAACCTATGCTACGTTTGACATTCTCCCCGACAACGACGCCAAAATGTTGGGCTCTAAAGATGTCTAAAAGAGGCCTTAGTTTAACATTAATTTATCAACCCAAGGATTCATCTTTTATCTCAAGAATATCAACAAAGTATATGTAGATAGCTCGTAGAGGCTAAAATCGTGTAGTTAAAGAAAACCTGAGTTTATCCACAATCAAGTTCCTCAAATGTTCATTAAAGATTCTAAGACTAAGATCGTAATTAACGGAATTTAAATTTGATTACTAACATGTTGCGAATGAAAATGAACTAACTAATCTATTGAATTCATTTAACTAAAAAGCAGTAATTGAATCTAAGTAAAGACCTGCAGAAGTGACTATCAACTATGAACCAAATTGCTAGAAAGCAAATTACTCTATCTATAGAAAGAAACAACAATTATAATCTAATCGAAAGGGACAACAAATGTAAATTAACTGAAAGGAACAACAATTGTAACTTAATTGAAAGGAACGACAAATGTAACTTAATTGAAAGGAACAATAGATGCGAATCTAAGGAAAAGGAACAATGTATATGAAAATGTGAGGAACTATCAAGAAGCAAACTACAACAATGGAATTTGGAACAACAATCATTAACATTCAAACCTAAACATCTATCTCTTATAAGAAATCAACAATAAAGAATTAACACACTTGTGCATTTATCTTTAACTATTATAAAGGAAATTTAAATCATAAAACAAAAATCAAAACTAATACGATTACAGATTGAAACAATAACTCCTTCAGAATGGGCCCTTGGTCCTCAAAAGCATTGCCACTAGAAACTCGGTGTGTAGAAATGGTGAAAACGTTCAAAGATTTTATTGATTCCATAGCTGGTACGACATTTACAAAAACTGTTTGCACAGAGCAATTCTAAGATCTGAATACTTGGATACAATTCTTCTTCTATATCCCTTTCAGGATCTATTACCCTCTATATATCACAATAATCTGGGTAAATTAATCCATCCCGAGGATCGAGAGATCCTTAGGATTGATTTACTATTATAAAGTTACAATATAGAAAATCAATCATCTTCAAAACTGCTTTACGCCAAAATTCCTCAACCTCTAATAGCTTGCGCATCTTCAATATCTCCTTTGCTATCTCGGGTTTGACAACATTTATCTAATCCTGTAACAAAATCAAACAATTACAATCGTATTTTAGAATCTTATTTAATATAACTTAAATACTAATGCTAGAAGACATATTAATCATTTTCTATCCTATTTATACCTAATTAACAAAAAATTCAATCAAGATTATATCATGAATTGTGGAAATAAGGAAGATATTTGTACCTTTTTCATAACCCAACACCTGGGCACTTCGTCTTCGAGCAGCCTGTCAAAGTCCCAAAATTGGTCAAACATGACCAAGGTTTTCCAAAACTTAGTCAAGGGCCAACAATGCACCTGTCTCATCAAGATCAACTGTAAAACAACCATGATAACTAACAGCATGTTGTTAGCCATGTGTACTCTGTCACATCTTATTGAAGCCACTATCATCCATGTTGACAACATTACTAATGATAACATCAGAAATATGACTACAAATGAGCTAATATGTTTGTAATACTTGCACGACATTAGCTTATCTTGAATCAAAGTGTGATTGATCTTCCATTCTACAATCATCTCGTGTTCTTTCTTAAGATATATTACTTGATTTGAAACAATTATAGGTGTGTTTCTTGCATGAGCTGACTTTCTTAATTGTTCCATTGTTTGAAGAGATTGATTTGTTTTTAAATGATGTGCATGTACCACATATTCTTTTCCTTCTTTGATTAAGTGATATTGATTATGTTCCCTTTAGAAGATTGCTTTGCGATCATACAAATAAGGACTACCTAAGACCACTCCACATTCATTGAGTGGCACCACAAACTTACATGAAATTGAAAAATTTAAAGTGCATTGCTTTTTTATGTGCAGTTTATGATTGTTTCTTATCCATTTAAGTGAGTAAGTCTTATGATGCATATGAGTGTTTAATTCCAATTTTTTAACCAATTCCTCTGCAATCAAGTTAGATTGAGATCCACTATCTATCAATGTGTCGACCTTAGTATGCCTCATTATGACTCTTATGTGAAACAATTTACTTCTAGAATCAAACCCATCACGAATTTTACCTGCCAAACCAACCAATGAGACTTTAGATTCATCACCCGAATCTAATCCCAAGTCTGTTGGTCGTGTTATTGCTCCAACTGTTTGCCTCCCTTTCCTTTCTTTGAACCACTTCGGTCTCTTCTCGGGATGTAATTGCCAACAATGGTCCTCATCATGCCCTTCTTTCTTGCAATGCTTGCAAGAGAGCTTCTCTTCCTTTCTTTCCACTGAATTTTCCTTCTTTCCATTCCACTTCCTTTTGTCCTCTTTCCTTGAAGACGATTCCCCTGATACACCAACTCCTATTTTCCCTGCTTCAATGTATGTTTCTTGAACATAAACCTCATGAATATTGGTAGGTCCAAACATAAATACAATGTTTTGAATATGTGCAGGTAAACCTCCTATATACTTCATAAGAGTTTCTTGGGTATGTAAAAGAATATTTAACATCAATGCCATTTTATGAAATCCATCTGTTTATTCTTGCATTGTTTGTCCTTTTCTTAGTTTGAGACTTTGCCATTCAATTAAATCTTTATCTTTATAACCAAAAGGATATAATTGCTTTCTAAGTGAAAAAACAAAAACTTGCCATGATGGAAATACATTACCCACTTGTTGCGTGCCATTTTGCAACTTGCTTTGCCACCAAATGAGTGTTGTGCCTGCAAGTCTAAGAGATTCCAACTTGACCTGAGTTGCCTCATCCTTGATTTGTTGCACACTCCAACAAACCTCCATCTGTCTGAACCAGTTATCAAGCCTCTCTGCATTGACTTCACCATCATACATAGGTAATTCAAATTTCACATCAAGTTCTAGTAAAGGCATTTCTTGTTTATGTTTATGGGAGTGTTTTCTTGCAGTGGATTTAGAACTTGAACTTGAAGAAGAAGAATTTGATGGAGAAGAAGGAAGTGGAGGAGGAATTTGAGGAGGATCCTCTCCTTCTTCACTTTTAACCTTTGAAGATTCACCTAGATTCGGTCTCTTTCATTCCAAGTAATCATCATATAGAACCTTCATCATCTCTGACATGGCAAAGAAAGTCTTTCGAAACTCTTTCTCATCATGAGAAAGCCCCTCTTCCGATGCCATCTTCTCACTTTGAGAAGTTCTATTTCTCAATCCAATCAATGGATTCTCTTCAACAAGCTCGCATTCACCATGATTCAGCCTCTCCCTAGTAATCATGCAAACTCAAAATCCAACCGTCAACTAGCTCTAATACCACTTGATCCGAAAAGATCTTTTAAATGACAATGGTTAAGTATTTTGCATGAGTTAAATTACCATTTAGGAAACTGATGAAAGAGGAAGAATTAAAGAGAAAACATAGCAACCATTAAGAAATATACATATCTGGAAATAAGCATGAAGAACCACAAACCATAAAACACCAAAGTTATAACGGAGTTCGGTAATATCACCTACGTCTCCAAGCCTTTGTCTCAGTGGGTGAGACTTTCTTATTTATGTTCAAAGCTTTAAAAGTACATCATAACAGTGCCAAAAGGATTACAAACTGATCTTTTCGTGTTCTACCAGATCTTAAGAATCCAACAAAACTAACAACACTGAAATCGGATGAACGGAGCTCCCATAAATGGCCAGCAAAGGTGCTCTCCTCAATGGCTTCCCTGAATAAAAATGGCTTTGGCTCAACAATCCTTCAACATTTTTATGTTCTAAACCTCCTTCCTTGGCATAAAGAATCTCGAGTTTATATAGATTTGAAGTGGGTAACAACCTCCCAACTTCTCCCCAAGATATGGCCTCAAAAAGGGTCCGAGATCCTCCAAAAATGACCAAAACCCCACAAAATTGCTGAATAAATCAATTAAAAATCATAATATATAGTAATAAACCCACTTTTTCAAAAATAGAGGGCATAGCCCCCTTCACACGGTCCCCTGTTCATATGGGCACTCTCTAGGTGTCCAAGGGATAAACCCTGGCATGCTGGCCCCCTTAACATTCAGCTTTGGGTCATGTGGCTTGGCCATGTGGCCTCGCCCTAGTCCTCCGCGTGCCCCCCAAACCGGTGTAGACCCTGTTTTACAACCCCTAGTCGCGAGCTAGCTCCCTGTCGACCGGGGCCTATCCAAACTATGTGCCACTCGTCAATTCAAAAGGGAAAAGGGCCACATGGTTTAACATGTACCACCACAACCCGAGCGGTCCACCCCTTTCCATGAAACCGTTGACTTGTCCTGGAGGTCACTGGTTCGAATCCACCTGCCCCATAACAAATTTCACCCAACTTTCATTGGCCATCCATAGGGTGCCACGTGGCATCACTTAATTGGGCCATGTGGCGACACAATATTGGACCACATCATTTTTCGTACATCCAGTCACCCTACCACCTGTCTGACACATCATTCGTCCATACAACTAGTCACCCTGCCACATGTCAATCCATACACCTAGTGACTTGCCCAGATGTCGTTTGTACGCCACGTGTTCATCTGTCATCCGTATGGTGACACGTGTCAAACCGTATAGTGCCAACTTAGCCCGAAAGTGACGAAACTAAGTGACACATGTCACCTCCTAGTGACACCACTTCAACATGATGACATCATCATGACATCATGCTGACATCATCTATCATACATGCTGATGTCATCATTGACTTTGACTAGGTTGACTTTTACATGTTTGGTAAAACGAACAGAACGCGATATATTTCTCATACGACGTCCGTTTGAGCCCATTCAAGTTGCGTTGGGTTCGTATCGACGAGGCCTACACACATGTCCTTTTTGAATCCATTTTGAGCACTTTGATGTTTAGGCCTTCCTGGACCCACTTTGGTCTCGAGATCCAATTGGATTACTAATGGAGTTAATTCCCATGATGTATTAATATTAATGGCTATGACTAGGAGATAAAAATGAACTTTGTATGAATTCAAGATGTTCATAATTCGATTCTAGGAAATGGGAAGCTTTGTAGCAATGTGTGAAATTTATGTTCCTAGTATTGAGAATGAACATCCCTATAGATGTTTAAGCTAGATTAGATTTCAAATATTGGACAATACCTTGTATTTTTATTTGTGAATGATGGAAATTGTTGAAAAGTCCAATAGACAAGAGTAATGGTGTTGAATACATGCATGCAGATGACTAGAAAAGAAAAATAAGTCTAGGTAGACTTATTTAGAGAAATTTAGGCATTTGAAAAGCCATAGTATGGATTGTGGACAAATTGGGCATTCTCCCTCCCTAATAGATCTTGAATTTAATGAATTTCATAGTGGTAATAAATCCTAAATTTTAGGTGACACTCTCTCATTTGAGGAGGATTCAATGGATGTGATAAAGGAGGATCAATAGTACATGAAAATATATAGCATTAGTCCTTCACATACCTTAATGTTGGTATGTTTCCCATTGATATAATAGAGGAAATGTGAGGACCCATATCAACTATCTACATTTTCTTGTAGTGGCTTGAAAGCAAATTGAGGGGAGGGGTATTGTTGCCATGAGAAACCAAGATTTAATCACTTGAGCAAGATTGATGGTGGATATCCTCCCATAGTAAATTGGAAAAGGTTTCGATGGAGAGAAAATATGATGTCATGAATGGACCTAATTTCATCAAACAATTAAAGTAGTGACCGAAAAGCTCTCATAGTGGTTTGTAAAGTATGTGATTGATGGGGATGATGTTATCATGAACAACCCATATTTCATAGGTACATTGAGATTCTATCAGTGAGGTCTTCGTTGTAGTGTAAAATATTGTAGCCAGGGGCAATGGAAGATAAGGTTCCTTTGTTCCATCCATATCAAGGGGGTGCCATGTGGAAAATTATATAGGCATAATAGGACCTAAGGTATACATAAAGTGTGTGTAAATGTGTCTTTGTGTGTGAAGCAAAGGAAGCCCAAGGGCCTCATGGGCATAAAAATTAATACATGAGGGGTGCTATGGTTCTTCCTCTGAGTGAATTAGGGCGTGCTACCCTGGAAATTCTCCTTCCACCTGGAACAGGGTGAGCTAAAGGATGGAAAAATGGAATTTTATATGTATTAGAGCATTGGTGCTCCTCTAACACTTCCTAGGGAGCCCCAGGGTACAATATCCACTAAAACAACACCCTCGTTTTCGCGAAATCATCCAGACATACAAACTAAGGTGTTCAATACTTAGATCTACTTTCCTTTACTTGCCAAAACACGTCCAAAGGTTCTTGAGCTTACGAAGATCTGTAAAATTCGAATTAGCTCACCTGTACCATCTGCTATAATACCACTTTTTATATAGCAGAAGATTATATCACATAGATTTAATTAGCAACAAGTAAACAATATAAAGACAAACACAATCACATAAGAATGAACACAATATTTATGTGATAAAACCCTTCACAAGGGAAAAATCCCTAGAGAAAAAAAATTTGGTTTTATTATGTTCAAGTGAGAATTACAAAAGCCAACATGTACAACATTCCCATCATTCCAACTCTTCAACTATGCGCATCTCTCTGCCTATATGGGATTACAGCAAAACAACATCTTGAATCTGTTTCATGCATTAAATGCATATCTAACCAAAATCTATTTTTGATTAACTTGTCTCAATTGAAGGTTGAATATTAGGAACAAATAAACTCACATATTCTTTCTTGGGAAATTCATTGACACCATTCAACATTCCACTCTATAGAGGAAACTAATATTTCATTACAACAATTCATTTCCATTTGATTAGGGCCAATTCAGGCCACTAATGTAGTTGCTTGTGTGCTTTGATGAAATTTTTATGTTAAAAACTCCGAGTTATGGGGCAAGGGATTATTTTTCTTTCATGTAAGACATGTTATTGGTTTAATGCTCATAGCCTTTAAATATTTATGAATCAAGCTTTCAAAACTTGTTAATACCAAAGTGTATGAGTAAATTCTTGCTCGATACCCACGTTTGTGTGTTGAACCTTTTTTTACATAAGTTGGTTTAAATCCATTGGATGGATATGCAATATGTTGCCACATTTTCTAAATAGAATATACTATTGACTTATTGGAAGTTCCCAATAGCAACATTGATAGATATCAAAAACATATTGTTTTTCTCATTCTTACTATTGTAATATTGAAAGACAAAATAATGGATATTTTTTTATCATATTTTAGAAGTGTAATGCATGTAATACCTTGGTTTTGATATTTTAAGTGTAATGTAATAAAAGATTTATTATTTATATGATAAGAAAATTGAATGTCAGGACTCTACTAGTGAATGTGATGAATCTTTGTGTTGGAATAAGGTTATTGTGAGGTGGTTATTGTTTATAAGGTGTGTTTATGGTTGTGTAAAAGCATGCATCTACATGAAAATACATAATAATATAATATCACCAAAACAATTTCTTTAGAATGCAACAAGGAGACTACAATACCACAAGAGGGAAAGTGGAGAGGGGGTTGTTGGGTGATTTGACTTTGTCATTGTCCTTTGAATATAATGTCTTTTCTTTCCCATTCTTTCTTACAAGTTCTATGAATTTCATTTACTTGCATGTTTTTACTAAGTACAAGTGTCATATCATTATAAAGAGAGTAGATATCACAAGAAAATGTATTCCATTGTCTTTTCCATGCAATTTTATCATCATTCTATTATGCAACCATTCATGGAGATGGAGAGTACACATTCTTTGATGTTATGAGGATGTTTTCCCCTCATTTTTATCATTGTTATGGAAAGCGTTTTCTAGGTACTTATGCTTGGTAGGAGACATATAAGATAGGGGGTCGGGTGGGGAGCAAGCTTTGTTGCTGAAATGTGGAAGAAAATGTGATGGTTGGAGAGAAAAACCATGCATGGAATGCCCACGGTAGATAAGACAACAACTTCAAACCTACAAAATTATTATCATTACTTGTTGGTTATCTTAAGGCTAAGTCTTTATGTCCTAGGTTATTACCAAAAGGAAACCAACAATTGGACTCTATCTACATGCACTTAAGAGCATTGGAAGAGAAGGAGATCGTTGAGGATTCTTAAGTATTGAAAGGGATGATATTCCTTGTTTTGTGTAGGGTAATGAAAGAGAGTGTTGAGGTTGTCTAATAGCGGGAAGAGTCCCTAAACAACTCTAGAGTGAGTATATAGTTTTTCATGAAAGTAGTGGGTTGACATGAGTGAGATTAGAGCCTTGTAAGAGCTTCCTTTGACCTAGTGGTATCATGGTCATACTTACGGGTTCAATCTACAACTAATTACTACAATTGTGTGGAAAATTACTCCTTAGCAATTATTTTGGTGGACATGGATAAAATTGCATATAAGTATTCATATTCATATTTTTCAATGGAATGCCTTACTGCTAAATTTTGTGTGATCCTATTAGTTTAACGGGTAATAGAATAATTCAAAACATGGAATTTTATTTCCATTGTTAATTTATATTTTCATTATATGAATTATGTATTATATTTCTATTAAAAGATAAATCTAGCTTTAGACATGGTTAATAAAGCAAATAATCTAGTTGATAGTTCTAGATAGCCAACGAAGGAATCTAGATACATTAGAGAGTGGTATGAAATCCCAACTTACAACATTAGGCTATATTGGGGAAAAGAAAATTGAGGGTTAAGATGAAAATTACACTTGTGGCAAGTGTTTAACAAAAAGCATTAATGTTGGGGAAAATATTATAAGTATTCAAGATGTTGACCTAATGGAGTTAATTCCCATGATGTATTAATATTAATGCTATGATTAGGAGATAAAAGTGAACTTTGCATGAACTCAAGATGTTCATAATTTGATTCTAGAAAATGGGAAGCTTTGTAGCAACGTGTGAAATTTATGTTCCTAGTATTGAGAATGAATATCCCTATAGATGTTTAAGCTAGATCAGATTTCAAATATTGGACAATACCTTCTATTTTTATTCATGAATGATGGAAATTGCTCAAAAGTTCAGACAAGAGTAATGGTGTTGAATGTATACATGGAGATGACTAGAAAAAAAAAAGAAGTCTAGATAAACGTATTTAGAGAAATTTAGGCATTTGAGAAACCATAGTATGGATTGTGGACGAGCTGGGAATTCTCCCTCCCCAATAGATCTTGAATTTAATGAATTTCATAGTGGTAATAAATCCTTAATTTTGGGTGACGGTCTCTCATTTGAGGAGGATTCAATGGATGTGATAGAGGAGGATCAATAGTAGAGGAAAATATATAGCATTAGTCCTCACGTACCTTAATGTCGGTATGTTTCCCATTGTTGGACTAGAGGGAATGTGAGGACCCATATCAACTATCTACATTTTATTGTAGTGGCTTGAAAGCGGATTGATGGGAGGAGTAGTGTTGCCATGAACAACCAAGATTTAATCACTTGAGCAAGATTGATGGTGGATATCCTCCCACGGTAAATTGGAAAAGGTTTCGATGGAGAGAGAATATGATGTCGTGAATGGACCTAATTTCATCAACCAAATAAAGCAATGGCCGAAAAGATCTCATAGTGGTTTGTAAAGTATGTGATTGATGGGGATGATGTTATCATGAACAACCCATATTTCATTGGTACATCGAGATTCTATCAGTGAGGTCTCCGTTGTAGTGTAAAATATTACAGCGAGGGGCAATGGAAGACAAGGTTCCTTTGTTCCATTCATATCAAGGGGGTGCCATGTGGAAAATTATATAGACATAATAGGATCTAAGGTCCACATAAAGTGTGTGTAAATGTGTCTTTGTCTGTGAAGCAAAGGAAGCCCAAGGGCCACATGGGCATAAAAATTAATGCATGAGGAATTGTTAAGGATGACATGATAGGTTCAAATGATGACACATAAGTTCCATGTGGACATCACTANAAAGTGTGTGTAAATGTGTCTTTGTCTGTGAAGCAAAGGAAGCCCAAGGGCCACATGGGCATAAAAATTAATGCATGAGGAATTGTTAAGGATGACATGATAGGTTCAAATGATGACACATAAGTTCCATGTGGACATCACTACCATGTAAGAATGTGACACATGGCATGCCATTTTCCTAAAAACATTTAGGAAAAAAAAATGGGCACCAAGATTTAATTTTGGGCATAACTAAACATATGAAATAAGATTGAGTTGATATTTATAATGGAAGTTGCTTCAAATTTTCATTAAGCTTAGATTTGTAAATTGACATCAATTTCCTAAAAGTTGGAAAATAGTAGTTCTCAAAAGAAAGGACATAATCGTAGTTCTGTTAGAAACTCCATTAATTACATTACAAGAAAACATCACTTAAGAGAGTTTTTTTAATGGATTTTAGGGTTTTAAAATTGGGAAAAATTGTGATAAAAGACTTCCCTATGACCTCCACTATTAGCATCTTCATTTCATAGAATCTTTAGTCCCAAAAAATCTTCATTTCATAGAATCTTTAGTCCCAAAAAATTTTAACATAATTTTTAATTTGTATTTCTTTATATATATATATATATATATATATATATATATATATATATATATATATATATAA
>ML825238.1:47209-65857 GCA_009831015.1 Picea engelmannii | reverse complement strand
CCTTGAAAATGTGGAGGCATTATCTTATGGGAAAAAATATTTGATTTGAGGACATACCATAGTGGTATGAAATATTTGTTTGAAAAACCAACTTTGAATGCTACACAAATCAAATGGTTGTAATTTATTAGTGAGTATGAATTTGATATAAAATATATCAAAGGAAAGGAGAACAAGGTGGCTGATACACTCAGTAGGAGGGTGCATGATATGAATGATACAACCATTAAGACATGCAAATATTATTTAAAAGACAAAACTTTGGAAGCTACAAAATTAAATCAACACTATGTGCAAACAATAAAAAAAATTACAACAAGGTAATTTGTAGCAGAAAATTAAAGATTATGAGTTGAGAGAGGATGTAATCCTCATGTACAGAGCATAGTGTATGTGCCCAAATATCAAGAGATGAAAAATAGGGTGTTGAGAGAGATGCATAATGTACCTTATGCTGGGAACCTAGGTTACCAGAAAACCATTGTAGCTATACAGAGCTAATATTTTTGGCCTGGTATGAAGAAAGAGATGGCTGATTGTATTTCCATATGTCTAGAATGTCAAAAGGTCAAGGCTGAACATAGACAACCAACTGGACTTCTATAGCCATTTCCCATTCCTAAGTGGAAATGGGAAGTGGTAACAATTGAATTTAACCAAGCTTCCTAGAACATTGAAGAAACATGATTCCATCACGGTGGTAGTGGATAAGATAAACAAAGCTGCCCATTTTATTTCAGTGAAGTTAAATCACAAGGAAACTAACATTGCATAGATTTATATGAGAGAAATTTCCAGGATACATGGTGTGCCTAAGAAAATTGTCTCTGATAGAGATCCCAAGTTCACATCAAACATTTGGAAGGGATTATTTAAAGGGTTTGGGACAAATCTGAATTTTAGCACAACTTATCACCCATAATCAAATGGGAAAATAGAAAGGGTCATTGAGATGATTACAGATATGCTAAAAATGTATGTGATGGATAAACCATCAAAATGAGAAGATTATTTTCATTTAGTTGAGTTTGGTTATAATAATGAGTATCATACATATTTAAAGATGAGTTTATTTGAATCATTATATGGCCAAAAGTGAAACACACTAGTGAGTTGGGACAACCCAACAGACATAGCAGTGGTTGGGACAAAATTTCTTAGAGAAAGGGAAGAGAAAATGGTGAAAATAAAGAAGAATTTAAAGGATGCTCAAGATATGAAGGAAATTTATGTCGAGAAAGGACTAACACATAGAGAGTTTAAATTGGGTGAGCATGTCTTCTTAAAATTGAAGGCTAAAAAGAGTTCACTTAAATTGGGGAGCTCTCTAAAGTTGGCAGCAAGATATTGTAGACCATTTGAGATCCTGGAAAGGATTGGTCCTATTGCATACATTCTTGCACTTCCTCCATCCATGTGCATACATAATGTGTTTCAAGTATATTTTCTTAAAAAGTATGTGCTTGATGCTAATAATGTAATTGATTGGAATGTGATTCAGGTGGAGCGAGAAGATGACTTATGAGTTCAACCAGTGTGCATATTGGATAGGAAAGTCAAGCTTCTTTGGAATCGAGTAATAGAATTGGTAAAGGTCTAGTGGACCTGTTACGGTCACGAGGATGCCACGAAGGAAGAGTACCCACATATTTTTGAAGATTTTAAATTGTACATGTGTATATAATGCATTGAGGAAAATGCATAAATAAGGGAGAGGGGAATGTAATACCCCTAGGACAAACCCCAAGTTGTAAATGTACATATGATTTATAGGCTAGTGAGACAATATGTTTTGGGTAAGAGTGCCTTTGTGTGTGTGTGTGTATATTGAGGAAAGATTTCATGTGTGATTAGGTCAATGATATTAACAAATGTATTATGTAATCATGCTCATTTTTATTAATAAAATACATCACTGATGAAAACCAAGTCAGATGAAAGAGTATGGGGGGCTAGGAGTCCACAAGAGGGAAGGGGGGCTAAGGGAAAGGGGCTAAGTCAAGGGGGCTTAAGACAATGAATAAAATAATATTATTCCTAAGTCATAAGATTTATGTTATAATTTTATCATAAGTTCCTAAGTGAGAGGAACAAATTACCAAGTGGAGTCAAAGGAATTTCCTAGAGTGACAAGTGCCAAGATAACAACATGAAATATAATGTGGGGAAGTTAGTGTAATTCAGGGGATCTGTTGGGGTACATACTCAACTACATACTTAGTGACATACTCATTTTTTCATTTTCCCTACTATTTAGGAGGATTGCTATTTATAACATGTCTATTTATAGCAGGTTTATTTTTAGACGATAGATTCCTATATGTAATACCATGGGAAAATACCACGAGTTTCCAAAACCATGGGATCATAAACCACCGTTAGGAAAATTCCTATTTTTTAGCTACCATTAGGCCAATTTCTATTTTTTAGCCGCCATTAGGAAAATTTCTATTTTTGGGAGATAATTCCTATTTTCTTAATTTTAGGAGATATTTCATATTTCATGGCTATAGCGCACTTTAGTAAGAATATTATCCTCATAGGGAAGTGCAAATTACCCATATAATACTTGGATTTAACTCACTTCACTTATTTAGTGACTTTCCATAATTAGCAATTTCTCACTTAGTTAGGACTTTAGTTCCATTCTTGGACTATAGTATTATTCTAGGAGATGTTTTCTATTATGGAATGCATGTTGACTTCATGTAGATTTCTCACTAAGTTCGCACCTATATTTTTGACCTTTTCTTATTATTTACAACTTTTGACTTTAGTGAATTGTTGCTATTGGGAGAAGTTACTTTTTTACTTGAGCATGCACATGGAAATCCCAACATAGTGCGCATTACTCCTCATGTGGAGAGTCCTATATATTGTACTCATTATCAAGGATTAATACATTGTGATTAGAGTTTGTTTCTTAGTCTCTTATGTGTGAATATTGATTCTATTTTTCTCTCTCCTCTCTCTCTTTTGCAATTAGCTAATGTAGTATTTCCTTCTCATAATTAGGTCTTGTATTGTGGTTTAATCCTACATGGTATCAGAGCCATTATTGTGAGGGAGTATTCAATTTTATTGTAGGTTTATATATTAGATTGGAAATACCATAGAGAACTATGGATCAACCATCTTCTTCAGTGATATTAACACACTTCAAGTACTTTGAGTGGAAGCCCAAGATAGAGCTTCTACTTAGGAGCAAGGGTTTGTATATGATCACCATGGGGACTGACATCGAGCCTAATTCAGCCATAGATAAATAAAAATACTTCATCGGAATGGATGAAGCATATGGGATATTGTTCTTGAGAATCTCTCCAGATATCCTCTTTCATGTTTATACCTAGAAGACTCCTAACGATGTTTGGACAAAGTTGACGGATTTGATAAGAAATCAAGACAATATAAGAGGTCATTAGCTGGAGAATGATCTACATGAATTGAATCCAATATATTTAGAGACCCTACAAGACTAGTTCTGTAAGTTTACAAATTTTCTTTCTCATGTTAAGGCTTGTGGAATTGATAAGAAATATGAACAATTAATCTTTTCAATTCTAACTAAACTAGGACTAGAGTATTCTGTCTACACTTCTTCTTTTCATACTACCAAGTTAGATATGGGGTCTACATGGAAGATTCCATCCCTAGATGATTTCATGGATTCACTTATCCATGAGAAAAAAAATCTCATCCAAATAGGGGCACTTAATAATTCCAAGCCCCATGTGCTTACATCTCAAGGATTTTCAAAGAAGAATAAGTAGAAAAACAAGGGTAAGAAGGACCAAGAGAATAAGAAGGAAGGTTAAAAAAAGTCTACAGATGAGAGTTTGAGTTCCAATGCATCAAAAGGAAATTAGGAGAAGACAAAGTGTTCCTATTATAATAAGGGGTTCCATCCTGAGAGTTCTTGCATGAAAAATACCATAGATCTCATGGAACAAACACTTGAGCAACATCATCTCAAGGATTTATTCCAGATAATGCAAGGAAAATTCGATCATCATAAAGAGGTAATGGTCATGCATTACTTGCTATTTCATCTTCTCCTAATGTTTGGGTGCTTGATTCAGGTGCTACCCATCACATGGCCTCATGGGATAGAATTTTCTCATACTTGGAGACTTGTTCCAGATCACCGATATTCATGGGAGATGATTCTCTTATTGAGGTGTGGGCTAGGGGTAGATTTGATCTAGACCATGGATGATTTCAGGATGTACTTCATGTTCCGACGATTTCAGTGAATTTTCTATGCATCTATCAAATCACTCATTCAAGTTCAAGGAAGAATGTGGATTTCAATCTAGATTCATTTATTATTTCTAACCTGTCAGATCGTTCAAAAATTACTGTTGGTGAGGTTAATCACCATTCCAGGTTGTGCACCTTCTCTCACTTCACTCATAAATATGATTATGTATCTCTTCTAACACATGCTAATGAAGAGTCCAAGTTGTGGCATGAGAGGTTTGGGAATATGAATTTTAAATATTTATATCAACTTAGTAAGGGTGGAATGGTAGATCGATTACCCCACATTCAATACACAAATGGATTTTTCCAGGGCTTCATACTAGGAAAACATCCCGAGGAGAAGTTCAACACAGGTAAATCATGGAGGGAATCATCACTTATAGAGTTGGTTCACAGTGGAATTACAGGTCCTTTACCACACCCATAGATTAGTAAAGATAAGTATGTTCTTAATTTCATTGATTATTTTTTGAGCTATACATGGGTCTACTTTCTCAAATTAAAATCTGAGGTCTTTGAGTGTCTTAAAGATTTCAAGCATCTAGTTGAGAACCAAAAAAGGAAGAGGATTAAGAAGCTTTGTATAAACAACGGAGGAGAGTATGTGAATAAGTATTTTGAGCATATTTGAGAATCAAGTATAGAGTTGCAGCATACAATTCCATATACTCCACATCAGAATGGGGTAGCAGAGAGAAAGAACATGACATTGAAAGAGTTCGCCAATTGTATGTTGCAGGATAGAGCACTACCTCCAAAGTAATGGGATGAAGCTATCAACTATGTAGCCTACATTCAAAATAGATTTCCTCATAAATTAGTCAAGGGAGTCACTCCATATGAGGTTTGGAGTGGGAAGAAATTGGAAGTCACTCACTTCATAATTTTCGGTTCCCGTGCATGGGCTAGGATCCCTTCCGATAGGAGAAAAGCTATTGAAGATAAGAGTAGGGGTTTATTTTTTTTGGATATCTAGAGGGAGTGAAGAGATAAATGTTATTAGATACTACTTCATATACAATATTCATTCAAAGGAGTCCTAAGTTTGAAAATGGTCCTTCACATGTACTTTCAGAGCATTCCATATCTCCATCTCCACTGCCAATAGTTGTGGAACTTCGTGAGACTTCTTCCGATAAGATTTATGATCAGATATTTGAATATGATATATCTGATATTTTTTTTGAACAGCAAGATGTTGCAGGTCCAGAGCATTGACCATGATGGGCACACCAAACTCTTCAGGCAACAGGTGATCGAGTGGGTGATCCTGCCGATCCACAAAGAACCAGATCTTAGTTTGTGGAGCCTCTGCAATATTTTACTACAATGGAGCCATTGATGCCTATTTATTTTTATATGGTACTTGGATCAGATCCTTAGTATTATGAAGAGGATAAAAGAAACCCACATTGGAAGGAAGCTATAAAAGAGGAGTACAATTCCCTGATAGAGAACGACAGATGGGAGTTGGTTCCTCTACCTTCCAACATGAAGCTTATTAGATGTAAGTGGATTTTCAAGAAAAAAATGGATGATGATGGATACATTACAAAGTATAAGGATCGTTTAGTAGATAAATGTTTCTTACATGTATAAGGAATTGACTATGAGGATATTTTTGCACCGGTTGCCAAGATTGATTCCATTTGGTTAGCTCTAGCTATTGCAACAACTAGAAAGTGGGAGGTACACCTTATGGATGTGAAGAATTCATTATTACATGGATATATTAATGAGGATATATATAAGAAGTAGCCAAAGGGATATGTTCATTTTGCAGTTTGAGGAAGTCATTGTACAGACTTAAGCAAACACCTCGGGCATGGTATGCTAAAATTGACTCTTATCTTCTGTCTATAGGTTTTCTTAGATGTAGATAGAATACTAATGTGTATATGATGAGGAAAAAATATTTTATTCTACTAATAGTTTTATATGTCGATGATTTACTCATCACAAGGAGCTCATCCTCTTCCATTACTGCAGTGAAGACCGCTTTGCATGACATCTTTTCTACGACAAATATGGGAATGTTACAATACTTTCTTGGTCTTGAAATTAGCCAGAATGATTCAGGAATCAAGATGTCTCAGTCCAAGTATGAAAAATATCTACTTGATAGGATTCATATGAAATATTGCAAGACAAATCCAACACCCTTTTAGTTAAGGGTTAGACTAGAGGATGTTGGTGCATCACCTTTGGTTGATTGTAATATCGATAGTTGTTGGGGAGTCTTCTCTACCTTAAACACTCTCAACTGGAAATATCTTATGCAGTTGGATGAGTTTCTAGGTACATGTAAGAGCCTCATGAGATTCACTGGAAGGAAGTAAAGAGGATTCTTAGATATGTCAAGGGGACTACAAGTTTTGGTATACACTATGCAACATGATCTTCCTTGGATCTTGTTAGTTACACATACTCAGAGTGAGGAAGTGATAGAACTGATCACAAGTCCACTTTAGGATATGTCCTCTAGCTTAGATCATGACCTATATGTTGGTCAAGTAAGAAGTAATAAACAATTTATTTATCATCAACATAGATAGACTACCTGGGTACAATGAATGTTACTAATCATGCTATTTGGTTGCAACACTTTCTTACAGAGTTGGGAGTTCATTATCATCATATGATAGTTATATGGTGTGATAATAAAAGTACTCTCAAGATGTGTGGAGTCCTAGTTCATAGGTAGAGGACCAAGCACATCGAGGTTCATATGCACTTTATTCAAGGACATATTTAGGATGGAGTCATTGATATGCAATTCCGTCCATCTTTAGAGGAGTTGGAAGACATATTCACAAAGCCTTTCACCGAACAAAAGTTTCTCTCATTGAGGGACATTCTAGGAGTGAAGGATACATCATCTTAGTATCTAAACACATGTTGGAGAAGGAATTTTTTGGAGGAAGTGCAGCAAGAGAGGAAGAGTGGGCCAAAGGGAACAACGCACACTGAAAAAGAAGGAAGACTAGTGTGAGAAAGGCTAAAGGAAGCAATGCACGATAGGATTTGCAAAAATCCAACGCATATGTGGAAAAACCTAGCCATGTTAGGGTTAGGGTTTTGGAGTCATATTGTAAGGGTTCTAACCAATTTTGTGATATAAATAAGATGTATGAGGTAGTTCAAAAGGGAAGTTTTTGGCATCTAAGTTTTATCATCTCTGTGTGTGTCTTTGGAGAGTCCCTTTTTAGTTTTGAGTCTGTATTGTGATGCGAGTTGTGGAGCTCAAATGGAATTGATGTAATTGAGGGTTAGGTCACAATATGTGGAGCTTGGTGTGATGCTAGTTTTCCTCACCACTACACACCGCTATTCTATGATGTAATGCACACAATGCCATTTTTATGAAGAAGAAGAAATAAAAAGAACATCTTTGTGGACGTAGCCCCAGGGGGGGTGAACCATGGTAAAACTTTGTGTTGCAATTTGTTTGAATGCTCTTGTTATTTCTACAATTATGGTTGAATGGTTAGATAAATGAATGGTTTTAATTACAATGTACACTAAAATATATGCAGAATTAATGTTATGAATGAATGGAGTAGTATATCTAATAAATATTATAGTACAATGCATGGTTAAGTAGCAATAGAAGTAAAAATAACAACCCCGATCCCTTCCATGACTGCAGACATCTACATCCTACAATCACCCATAAACCATATTGAGTAAGACTACATTTGGCACTCTGTGCGTGGTGTATCCTTCTAGTTTACCAAAAGGGTCGATGGTGAAAATGGTTTTGTTGGAGAACTAAGGTAGAACCCATGTCAGCCCATATGTCCAAAAAATGGTTTTGTTGCTAGCTAGAAATAAAAAGGAGAGACAAGAAGGGGTTTGGTGAAGAATATGCAGTGGTAGAAAGAGATGTCTAGGCCATGGAATCCTACGAAGTAAGAGATTGAAATATGGTTCAAGACAAAGTAGTTGGAGTTCGCGTAGAAAAATATTAAGGGTTCTAGGTATACGCGGTACCGCGCCAGTACCTGCACAGGTATGTGGTTACTAATTTGCATGAAGCATATTTATGTTATTTTATAGATTTATTATATGAGTGGATATTGAGGTTGAAAGATACCCATCCGACTAATCATATCAGTCCAATAGAGTGGATTGCTAAAAATATTGCGCGGTTGGAAAGGGTTAATAATAAATTCACGCATGCAGTGGATTTTTGGTTAGATAGTATTAATGCGGGGTTTATCACTGAGTTTGTAGTAGATACATCAAAGTCATATACTACTGCAGAGTAGGATTTATTGAGGGGACCCAAAGGGAGGCACATTAGGTCTCTTTACACGTTGATCAAGATCTTATTACATGATAAAGGCGTGCTGACCATGGAATCGTACAACTAGATTACTCTGCACGCATGGGGGAGTCAGGGGAAGCACTAAGGAAGATATGAGAAATGGAGAAGGATATAGAGAGTAGCCAGGAGAAGGAGGCAATGGACCCCATCATGATGGATGATGAACATACTAGGGAAATAATAAGGAATGCAGGTGTGACGTGCATCAGATGAACCTACCAGTATAAGATGAATAACAAGAAGAGGGATGTAGCCGAGTGAGAGTGATCCAGATTTTAAGAGCATAATGAAATGAATAAAGATTATTAACAGGTTCTTAAAAAACAACAACATAGATACAGTAAAATTGGTTTTCTATTCAATAAGGAAATAAGCTGAAACTGTAAAATGCAGCGGAAACAAGCTTGCTGGAATGGTGGTGACTTATCTCTGAGAAGAGATGTGACGACTGCGCTCATTCACAAGAATATGATTACAATGAGGCTCTGAAGGCATTTTTACAATAAACAGGAATTCAAAAAAACCTAGACATCCAAAAACCTAACCCTAGGAGATGAAGCGCCAAAAGTCATGTGGGCCCCGTCTGGGTAAGTTAGTACATCAACTTCCCAGGGTCGTAACTTTTGCATACGATATCCGTTTTAGGCGTATGATAGCCCGTTGGAAAGGTATCATTGAGGATATTCATTTTAAGGTCTCAATAATTCCTTTGAATATCATTGAGAAGATAAATCCTGAAAAACCTTCATTTAGGCCCTCAAAATGGCCCCAGAAGTTAAAATTGCTAAAAATAGTAAATTGCCAAAATTGTCAGAAAATTGTTTTGAGTCAGTTGGAAAAGGTGGGTGGCCACCAATATCCACCTGGATAAATACTACCTCCTTAGGAATAAATGGTCTCCATTGTGTTGAGTTCCCCCATCAAATGAGGAAATTTCTACTGAATTTGGCCCTGGGTGAGCCACTTGCCTTGGTGCAGGAGCTGCCCTACTTTGACGACTCAATAAAGATGGATCCTTTGCTGTCGAGTTCCCTTTACCTATGTGTCCACAATATGATCGTTGTATGATTGTTGTATGTAGTCGTGGTTGAGATCTGTTGGTGTCAGCTGCTCTGCTATGTCTGAGGTGTCCAATAATGGTGGGAAATAAGGGCGAAGGAGATCCACGTTGAACACTGGGTGTAGGCCAAGGATAGGAGGAATGTTGAGCTCAAAATAATTATCCCCCATGGCCTTGGTGATGGTGTATGACCCATAACAAAGTGGGCAAAGCTTTCGATGTCGTCCTATAAGGTGTTCTTTCTGCAAGTGCAACCAAACTTTGTCGCCCACCTGAAACTTACGTGGCACCCGATGTTGATCATGGTGCTTCTTGTACTTTTCATTGGACTTCTGTAGGATATTTGTCATCTTCAGTTGGAGTAGGAGATGATTCGGTCGAGGTGACCACAAGGGGAAGTGCAACATCTATGGGACCCAATGGTTGGAATCCCACCCCACATGAAAGGGGCTGTGGCCGATTGAGCAATGCAGGGCTTAGTTGTAGCTATGTTGGACATAGGGAAGGCTCTCATCCCATGTGAGAGGATGATTTGAATTATACATGTGAAGGATATGCACAATCATTCAATTTACGACCTTGGTTTGGCCATCTGTTTGGGGGTGGAAGGATGTGGATTTGGTGAGCTTGGTTTCCAACAGTGACCAGAGGCTCGACCATAATGTAATGAGAAATCAACTGTCCCAATATGAGACAATGGTTTGTGGGATTCCAAAATTTACCCTGACTCATTCAAATAAGATCTTGGCAGTGGCCTCTGCTGTGATGTTCTTTTTGCAAGAAACTAGAATCACCATCTTAAAAAATCGATCAACAACCATAAAAACACATTCATTTCCCCACTTGGTGGACGAGAGGCCCGACATGTAGTCCATTGAGATGGATTCCCATGGCCTGTCAGGAGTAGGAAGAGGGGTGTACATGCCCTGCTTCTTATTGGTCGGTTTGGGAATAGCGTAGGTAGTGTAGGACTTGATATACTTGTTGACCTCCTGTCGAAGTTTCGGCCAATATAAATGTTTCTGTAGCATCGCCACTATCTTTTCGACGCCAAAGTGTCCTACCACTCGACTGTAGTGGGATTCCCAGATCATCTTTTCCCGTTCGCTTGATGGAACACAGATATGGCCCAGACAACACAACAACCCATCCTAAATATGGAAATTATCGACAATTGCATTTGCACCCAAAATTTGATAGGTGGTGGCGAAGTTTGGGTCTGTCTCATAGAGTTAGGGCCATCTAGAGGTCTCATGGCCATAGGAGTCAAGCACCATTGTGAGTGCCGTGACTGGTGGTCTGCTGAGGAAATCAACGACGTGATTGGTGCTTCATGTTTTATACTTGATGTTGAGGTGGAATTGCTGCAATTATGTGGACCACTTTTTATGGCGATCATTCTACAATTTTCATTGTGTCTTCATGAACTGCAGTGGCTTATGATCAGTGTGGATGATTGTCTCCTTCCCAAGAATATAATGTCTCCACTGGAAGTAGGCTTTCACAATGGAGTACATTTCTTTGTCATAAGTAGGGTACTTACGGACAACATCTAATAGTGTCTCACTATGATAGGCCACGGGGTGGCCGTGCTGAGTGAGAATGATTCCCACCGCATATTCTGAAGCATCTGTCTCGATATCAAAGGGATGCTATAGGTATGGTAGTGAAAGTACTAGGGCTGAGCACAAGCACTGCTTCAAATCATCAA
This sequence comes from Picea engelmannii, assembly GCA_009831015.1. Lineage (NCBI taxonomy): Eukaryota > Viridiplantae > Streptophyta > Pinopsida > Pinales > Pinaceae > Picea > Picea engelmannii. The sequence continues at coordinate 54,490 of ML825238.1, read as the reverse complement.
ATGCTTGTTGTTGGAACTAGCCCCACACAAATTTCACCTTACCACTACCCCTGGTTATTTGGCTGAGGGCCCATGCATTATGGGAGAATCCCAACACAAACCTACGGTAGAAATTGGCAAGGCCCAAGAAGCTTTGAAACTCAATGAGTGTGGTTGGGGTTGGCCAGTCACAAATGACTTAGATCTTGGCTAGATCCACATGTACACCATGCTGGTCAATTATGTAGCCCAGGTAATGGACCCTGTCCATGCCGAATGAGCATTTTTCCAAGTTGGCATATAGCTTGTGCTGCCGCAGGGTGTGCAAAACATGCTAAATATGCTGCAAGTGTTCGGCCCAAGTCTTGCTGTAAATGAGAATGTCATCCAGATACACCACTACAAAAGTATTGGTGAATGGTCACATCATATCATCTATCATCCTCATGAAAGTGGTTGGAGTATTTTTCAAACCAAAGGGCATGACCAACCATTCAAAAAGGCCTTCCTTTGACTTGAAGGTGGTTTTCCATACATCTATATGCTCTATCGAGACCTGGTGGTAGCCAGACTTCAGATCAATCTTACTGAAGTATTTGCCCCCCATGAGTTGATCAAGGAGGTTGTTGATTCGGGGAATCAGGTACCAGTTTCTAACTGTTATTTTATTCAGATCCTGGTAATCAATGCAATGTCACTAGGTTCCATCTCTCTTTTGTACCAGCACAATTGTGATCCCGCAAGGTGATGACCCCGGATGAATGTGCCCCTTGTGGAGCAGTTCTTGGATCTGTCACTTGATCTCCTTATTCTCTAACAGAGAGCGATGATAGATTGGCCCATTGGGCAGAAGTGCCCCAGGGGTCAGATCGATGGGGTGCTTGACCTGGAAGTGCAGAGGTACCCCGAAAGGTGAGGAGAAGATATATGAGTATTCTTCCACGACCTTATCTACTTGCTTCTGCTGTGTGGAGAGGTCGACCGTAGAGACCCTGGATGTGGCTATGATCTTTCACTTATTCTGAGAGCGAATCATGAAGAAGACAAGCTTCCCCATATGAGAGAGGACCTTCCTGAATTTCTTATCATAGATCATGGAAATAGCACTAGGTGGGACTGCCTTGGGTATCCTGTTCAAAGTAATAATAACACTACGAGGCCTAGACTCATATACAACATGACATTTCCATAAATAAGGTTGGCCCAAAAGAACATCAGAAACTTCGAGAGGAGAAACATCACACAATACCTCTTCTTTGAAGGACTTGATGCCGTACGACAGTCAACACTGTTGGCTGACGCATAACTCACTTCCTTGGCAGAGCCATCCAATGGTGTAGGGTTGTGGGGTGTGGTGTTGTCAACAGGACCAGCCGCTTGATGACCTCTGCTAAGATGAGGTTCTTTTGGCTACCTTTATCCATGATGAAGTGTAGTGGGGTTCCTTTTACCCACATCCATGAATGGAAGAGGCATTCTCCTTCTTCTGGCTCGTCTGGTTCACCAGGCTGGAGCTTGGTGGTAGCTACAGTGGCACTAGGTTCCACGTTAATGATCCATCTTCCCCTTTGTGGTTCTGGCTCAAAGTTTGAACCCACATCTGATTCATAGGCTTTCACTTCAACCACTAGTGACTAATTTGAGTGACAATCAACAATGTTATGCTAAGGGCTCTTATGGAAGTCACACCACTTCCCGGTATCTTTATTTGTCTTTTCAATGTCCTTCTTTGCTTGCGTCTTGGACTAGTTGTATTGATTCTTTCCATATTTTCTCTGTCCTTTATTCTATGGTTTGGGGCTGCCCTTTCCTAGATTTTGTTGTGAGGGGTTCCCAGGCCCAAATTGCTGCATCTTTTGTTTGAGCTTCTGCTCGATTTTGACGGCATATCGGTAGGCTATGCCCAAGGATGAGATGTCCAAAAATTCCATTTTGGTCTGGATGTATCTATGCAGAGAGCCACGATACTTGAGCACCAAATGTTGTTCCAAATCCTTGATACCCAGCTTGGCACGCAAGGTATGAAATATATTTGTGAAATTTGGCACTGCTTGGTCTCTTTCTTGCCGCAGTGTGGTCCATTTGGTATACAAGTCGTCATAAATTCTGACAGGATAGTATTGTTCCTTAATAACATCCCTGAAGGATTCCTAGGTGGTTGTGACTAAAAATAGTGAGGGTTCTTCTGTTTCCTTTTGCTCACAAAATTTTTCCCACCAATCTGTGACATGGGGAACGACTTTGAGGAGCGCAAAAGTAATCTTTTCTCTATTCGAAAAGTTATGGACATAAAAATACCCTTCTAGTAGATTCAACCACTTGTCTATAGAATATGCATCTATATAACCTTCAAATATAGGAATATCGAAGTTTATTTGTACCTTGAAGGGGGTGGCGCCTCCACTCGAAGAAGATGCATCGCCTGTTTGTAGCCACCGAAGGATTTGCACGAAACTATCCATCATCTCGTTCCTTTGTTGCGTGAGAGATTCCTCAATCAATAGTTTGAAAGGATCTCCTATCCCATCATATTTATTTTCTCCTTCCATGAGAGGTCGCCTGAGCATGCGAGAGATTTTTTCCTCAAGAGAAACAACCTCGATACCCAACTCTTTGTACTCCGACCTTGTTGGGGACATGCATTAAGACGACAAGGAGAAGACTGCTCCGATACCACTGATCCATATTTTAGGAGAAAAACAAAATGAATACAGATTATTAACAGGTTCTTAACACAAAATAACAGAGATACAATAAAACTGGTTTTCTATTCAATAAGGAAATAAGCTGAAACTGTAAAATGTAGCGGAAACAAGCTTGTTGGAATGGTGGTGGCTTATCTCTAAGAAGAGATGTGACGACTGCGCTCATTCACAAGAAGATGATTACAATGAGGGTCTAAAGGAATTTTTACAATAAATAGGAATTCCAAAACCCTAGACATCCAAAAACCTAATCCTAGGAGATGAAGCACCAAAATTCATGTGGGCCCCGTCTGGGTAAGTTAGTACATCAACTTCCCCGGGTCGTAACTTTTGCATACGATCTCTGTTTTAGGCGTATGATAGACCGTTCGAAAGGTATCAGCGAGGAGATTCATTTTGGGGGCTCAATAATTCCTTCATATATAATTGAGAAGCTATATCCTGAAAAACCTTCATTTAGGCCCTCAAAATGGCCCCGAAAGTTAAAACTGCTAAAAATAGTAAATTTCCAAAATTGTCAGAAAATTGTTTTGATCTAGTTGGAAAAGGTGGGTGGCCACCGATATACACCTAGATCAGAGAGGGCTTGGATAAAAATGAGGAAGAGGTAGAGGACCTCCATGCCATGAGGCATATTGAGGATATATTGCACACCACATATGATAGGAAAACCAGAGGTCTTGGGTCAAGCACAAAAGTAGGATCTCCATTCCAAATATGAATTAGTGTGGAACCCACAACCCCATGTGTGACTAAGACAACTGAAGATGAAAAATCATTCAACCAACAAGTGATTAGTGGTAGAATATTTTTTATAGGAAGTGGGTCTAGTAATAGAAGTGCAAGTTCAAAAAGTAGCAGTCAAGTAACTACATCACGCAGAAAGTAACTACATCATGCAGAGGTGGTAGTTCAACAAATTTCACAATGGCAGGACAAGATCCAACTATCAGGTTACTAGATTTTTGAGGGGATGGGTAAGATGATCCAAAAAAACATTTGTTCATCTATGAGAAGATATGGACATCAAATCAGATTATATATGATGATACAAAGGTTGCACAGTTGGAAATCACATCTAGAGACCGCACATTAGATTGGTATGTGGGTCTCTCAACAAATAATCCAATGAGAACACCTACAACTGTAGCAGATGTGAAGAGGTAGTTAATAAATAAATTTTAGAAGTCAATCTTAGAAGACCAGTTTATGAATGAAATGATAGAGATCAAGCAAAAACTAGGAGAAATAGTCTAGGAAGTGGGATAGAATTTCAAGAAGCTAAAAGGTAAGTTAAAGTACACTATTAATGATACACAATATAGAAATTTGTTTGTTAATTATTTGTTTCCACACTTGAAGTATCTTTTGAGACAACACAAATTCCAAAGTGAGGGTGAGGATCTACAAACATCCTTATAGCTAGAGGAAAACCAATACAAGCATACAGATCCAACTGTGGAAGAGCTGAAGCAAGATTTGAAGAACTTAACATTCCAGTTGAATCAAAACAAAGGAAATGAGAAAATAGAATATGTTTTGTGTACAATGTGCAGGACGAAATACCATCACAAGAATGTGTGCCCATTATTTGCGCAGTATATTGGAGTGGCTATGACAAACCCTTTAGCTTCAAGAGGACCATGGTGTGAGATTTAAAAAACACATGTGCACGATCCCTATCATTTCCTCATGATGTAGAAATACCAGAAAATACTAAAGAGCACATTTTGTAACTTTTGCAAGTCAATTGGACACAAAGAAAAGGACTACAGAACCTTGGAGACGATGAAACAAAGGATTGTAGATACATATAGGTTGCATGATGAACATGTAATAGGACAATATGCACAACATATGTAGTATAACAATGCGTAGCAGCCACAATATAATCCACACAACAGTTTATAGCACAACCATAGTATAATGCACAACAATTTGAATGGAAACAACCGTATAATCCAACATAATAGTGCACAACACCATCACAGTACAATAACCCACAACCACAGTATAATCAAGGACCTCAGTATAACACACAACACAGAGATAATTAAGGCAACAAAGGAGGCTTCAGAGGAGGATGCTATGGAGGAAGAGGTTTTGGAGGAATTTGAGGACTAGTTGTTTGTCATAACTGTCAGAAACCCAAGCACTATGCAAGAGACTTCCCACAACCACCTGCAAAATGTATATATTGTCATGCAATAGACCATGAAAAAAAATACTATCCCACACTTTTGATAAATATACATGAAAAGAGGAACCAGACTAATTGGAACGTATGGATCGAGGTGGAAAACAAAGAAGAGGTCGAGAAGAAGATTAAGATAATTACTAGAGGTGGAGCTAATACATGAGAATATGTAGCTAAGAAGGATCAGGACTAGTACCAGTGGGTCAGGAAGAATACAACACCAGAACAAAAGATTGATGTGCACAAAGAGAAAGATATATTCAAGGAAGCTAGACAAGAGATCTTGAAGGAAAACATTGCGTCCACTTCCAGAATGAAACCAGTAGATGAGATACCAGTGTATGGCATGCCTTCATTATTTGATTAGACCAATCAAGAGAAGTCTTCAGAACAAGTAAGTAACTTAAGAAAATTTTTGGGAGCTTGTGTCAAATTGATGAATGATAAAAATTCCTTACAAGTACTACATATTTTTTTATAAAAGTGTAATCCTAGGGAAGAAGGGGTAAATATAGTAAATCGGGTCCGTAAGAAAAGAAGAAACAATGCATAATTCAGATTGAGTTCCAACAAAGGATATTTCAATATGGGGGATATCATATTATACTTAGGATCTGAAGTGAATGTTCTACCAAAGAAGACTTGGGAAGCTATAGGAGAACCATAATTAGGGTATTCACCTATTCAATTAAAGTTGACAAATCAACCCATAGTGGTGCCAATCGATAGGTTGAAAGGGATTCCAGTAGATCTAGATGGTGTGCGTACCATGACAAACTTTGAAGTCTTTGACATAGTAGACAATAATTCACCATATCCATATTTGTTGGTTTTGGAATGGGATTTTGATAACCAGAATATTATCAACTTGAAGAAAAGAAAGATGATCTTTAAATAAGGAGAATACAGAGTTATTGCTCAGTTGGATCCCTCAGAAGGAGGAAGGTATGTGGAACCTGCAAGGGACAATATTCTTACAGAAGATGTGAATCAACTATACAAAACTACCGTGCATGAAGAGGATTATATCAACCGAATTGCAGATGGCATACTCAGTTGGAGGAGTATTAGTTCTTGCGATTTATAATTTGACACAGGAATGGAAAACTTGCAACAACGAGTACATGAATTATCTACCAGGAGATGCACCAGAATGATGCACATGCTAAGATGGGTTAGTACAAAGGTAAGAGAACCTCCTACTTTTTATGGCTTGAATGATTTAGAACAATTTTTAATGAAATTTGAGGTAGAGGTTATGGAAAATCAGATATTACCAACATTATATATTGATTTAAAAGCTACACCTACAAGATGGTGGGGCACACACAAGGAAAATATCAACAATTGATTCCAGTGAAAAAGGTTACTGCGCATCCGATTCGACGCAGAGCAGGAGCATATATATGAGGAGAAATATGAAGGATTCAGACAACCTAAAGACCATGTAGATAAGTGCATATTTCAATGGATATTATTACCCCCAGAAGAATGGACACACCATTTTATTCACACACTAGAAGGCATTCCAAAGAACTAGTACACATAATAAGAACAATGCAAAGAAATTGCTAATTGGGAAGAGATACATTAGAATTTCATAGTTACATTTGAATTTGAGCATGAAAATCTAGATATTGATACAACGCTGAAAGCAGCAAGATATAGGATATTCAAAGAACTAGAATTTGAAATAGTTTCAATATATCAGAAACAGTCTAGACAAACATTTAAACAATTGATACATTGTTATCATGTTGTATAAGAGGAAGATCCAACATAAGATAATCCACACAATATATAGATCCCAAAAGTGGAGGGTGAAAGGGAATTATAAGGTCCCAATCTAGATTTAGAATATTATGCTGCACCATTAAAGATCAAGAAGGTCAACATTGGAACTACAAAAAACCAAAAAATGGAAAGTATTGGAGATTATTGGGATAATCAGACAATAGAAAGGGTCACATAATTACTGCGTGAGTACAATGAATTATTCCAAACAAAATTCTCATAGATGAAGGGGTTACTAGGAGAGATAATAGAGATGAAGATCCCGTTGAATCCAGAAGCAAGATCTATCATAAAAATACCTCACAGATTGAATCCAATATACAAAGAGAAAGTGAAGGTAGAAATTGAAAAGATGCTAGAAGCTAGTGTCATAGAATCCATGGAGGAATCAAAATGGATCAGTCTTATGGTGGTGCAAGAAAATAAGAAAGGAGGGATCAAGGTTTGTGTATATTTAATAAAATTGAATGATGCTTGCCTACATGATCCTTTTCCTACCCCATTTACAGACAAAGTTTTGGAGAATGTAGGGGGTCAAGAAGCTTACTCTTTTACATATGACTTCTCAAGATATCATCAGATAATGATTGCACCTGAAGATAGACA
>ML825238.1:28533-42434 GCA_009831015.1 Picea engelmannii | reverse complement strand
AAATCAAGAAGGAATATTTAAATGATAAAGTATTGGAGAACTTTCTATTTATGGAAAGTGGTTAACCCTAAAATAAGGAAATTAGGTTAAGTAACCTAGAAATGGGTTAAATGACCTAGAAATGGGTTAAGTGACCTAGAGGATGAAAGTATAAATAAGATATCTATGGACTCTTGCATTTCATCCTTTTTGTGTATCAATGGAGAGCTTCTAGTGAGAATATCTTTTGAAGCATTGATGGAGAGCTTCTTGTGAGAGAATTTTGGTGTGGATCTCTTAAGCATGATTGAAGATCTATTCTGAGAAAGAGAGTGAGAGGAGGATCTCATGGATTCATTGAAGTTTCAGCAAGTCTGAGATCCTGATGGAGAAATTCTCAGAATCACAGAAAAACCCTATTTTCTGGTGCGTACGCGGGCTGTCTGTGTATAGGGAGCATATACACAAGATGTCAGTGTACAAGGTTCATATAGTACGTAGGCTGTTAGTGCATAGGGAGCGTACAGTGAAAAACTCATGGAGTTTTGTGGTTGAGTTGATGCCAAGTTGTTGAAGACTGAAGCAAGTTCCAGATCTGCACTGTATGGGCTCAGATCTATCACTAAGACATTGGTATGGTTGCATTATTGTCTTGATGTATAACATTGCTTATTGTGTTGTGAATGCCTAGGGAATTCTTGGTATGGTTGCTATGATGTGGCTTATGTTGGTTGATGGAGTGAGCAACACTCTTATGATTCAGTACTAATATTATGGCTATAACATGTTGATTGCTTATGCATGATTGAGTATCATTCATATTGATTGGTTATGGAGCATGATTAAGCTATTCAAGAGCTTGGATGTATTGTGACTGGTAGGTGGTTAGTTTGGACAGTGACAAACATAAGAGAATGATAAATTGGTTGCAGAGGATTTGAGTTGATTTTGAAGAAAAAGCCCTAATAGCTCAGAAGGTATACGTAGGCTGCAGTATTGTTTTAGAGCGTATACGCAAGTTGTATTACTGCTTGGGCGCGTATACACATGGGCTGTACTACTGGTAGGGTGCATACACATGCATGCTGCACTACTGACATGTCACATACCTATTGCAGATTGACATCTATTGAGGATTGTTGCCTCATCTCAGTTGATGCTAAGGGTGTAAGCCGAGTCTTGCATTATAGAGCTGGTGCTCTTGTAGAGTTGTACTCTATTTAGTTGTTGGTGATAAAACCAAGGATTGTAGTTTGTAATAAAAAGAAAATTGTACATACATCTTGTGTTCTTTGTGTTCCTTGTGGTGATGAATTGTTGATGACATATTGTTGATATATGTTGCTGATATGTGTTCACATCTAACTAGTTATAAATGACACCAATGAGTAATAAGTAAAATGTTGAAAGCTAACTAATGAGTTTTGTGTAAAAGGGAAGTTTTGGTAAAAAGAGCCCCACACCCATTCACCCCCCCTCTAAGTGTGGTAGGTGTGTCCAACAACTATTACGGAAGATGATGAAGAATTCGTCACAAATAAAGTCCAGGATAGAGGGGAGAATGCAGTACTTTCCGCTGAAGCAGAGAGAGAGGAGATTATGGAGAAGATAGTAGAAGTTCATGACATTTTACAGAGGCTATATCTAAGTACAATGCATCATCCGATAACACAACTGAAAGAAAAAGCACAAGAAGCGCCAGTCTAGAAAGAACAGGGAGAGACAATACAAACAATAGTAAAGGAAAGTGATAGGTTTATGGTCATGAAGGACATGTTGGAAGTAGATGATAACACATCCTAGAAACAATTTAAAGACATATAACATATCGAGTTGGTGCTGACACACATACCCACAAAGGAATTATATGGGTTACATGCAAGTGTGATGCATGAAGCCTAGTCTAGAGCTAGAGAATATGCCACCAACCTAGAGATCGATAGGGAGGTTAAGGAGATATTGCAGGTCACTTGTCAGAAAATCACAATGGAGAAGGAGGAGGAGGAAAAGCATGCAAATAAAATAGATAAGGAACTTGCAGAAGTATAAAACAACATACTAGACTACATGCAGGAACTACAAGTCACAACAGAAGAAAAACATACAAAATATTGCATAGACAATGGAGATATATAAGCAGGAGATAAAATAATTAAAAGAAAAACTAACCCCAAGCGCACTTCTAGAAGTGAGGGAACAGAGAGAGTAGGAGGCTACTATGCATGTAGAGAGAAAAGTGCATGAAGTGAAAGAAGTGACAAAATTGTATGACATGACTGTGCACATTTGGACCTGCTTGAAACAAGATGAGAGGATCCAACAATTGGAGCAGAGAGAAGAAAATATGAATGTTGCAGTTCAGGATTTAAATAAGAGGAAGAATATAATGACCTTATCCCTGAGACTAAGGGCCGCACAAGAAATGAAAAAATTGTAGGTAGAGGTAAATACCACATAAGGAGAAAAACAAGCAATACAGGCTCAGTTGGATCCAGTTCAACAAGAGGTCGAAAGAATGATAGAAGAAATCCAAACAGAGAAAGGAAGATTGGCACAAGTACATGCAGAAAGTAGGAAAGTGATGAAAGAGCACACAACAACACAAGATGTGGATATACTGGTAGAAAAGAGTGCACGAGCTAAGGAGAAAGTGGCATAGTTATCAAAGACGTTTCATGCACTAGAGGTAGCACTACAACAAGTGAACTCAGTCTAAGTGGCTTGGGATGAGCCACATGTTAGTGTTGGGGGCCTATTGGAGCATGCATTTTTGGGAGTAAGTGCACCAAGCGAGACAGAGTGGGCCAAAGGGAACAATGCACACCAGAAAAGAAGGAAGGATAGCATGAAAAAGGCCAAAGGAAGAAGCGCGCGACAGTATTTGCGGAAATATGACACATGTGTGGAAAAACCTATCCATTTTAGGGTTAGGGTTTTGGAGTCATACTGTAAGGGATCTAACCCATTTTGTAATACAAATAAGATGTATGAGGTAGTTCGAATGGGTAATTTTTGGAATCTAATTTTTATCATCGTTGTGTGTGCCTTTGGAGAGTCCTTTTTGATTTTTGAGTCTGTATTGTGATGAGAGATGTGGATCTTAGATAAAATTGATGTAACCGAGGGTCAGGTCGCAAGCTTTGGATCTCGGTGCGACACTGGTCCGCCTCACCACTGCACACCACCATTCTATGATGTAATGGGTGCAACACCATTTTGATGATGAATAAGAAATACAAATAAGATATTTGTAGACGTAGCCCTAGGGGGGGTGAACCATGGTAAAACTATGTGTTGCAATGTGTCTGAATGCTCTTTTTATTTATACAATTATGGTTGAATGGTTAGATGAATGAATGGTTTTAATTACAACACGTACTATAATATCTGCAGAATGAATGTTATGAATGAATGGACTAGTATATATAATAAATATTATAGTAGAATGCATGGTTAATTAGAAATATAAGCAATAAGAACAATCCCAATCCCTTCCATGATTGTAGACACATGTGTCATACAGTCACCCATAAACCATCTCAGGTGAGACTGCGCTATGCACTCTGTGCGTAGTGTAGCCTTTTGGTTTACCAGAAGGGCCGATGGTGAAAAGGGTTTTGTTGGATAATTAAGGTAGAACCCAGGTCAACCCATACGCCCAACAACACGTTAACATTGTTTTCTTCTTAGAAGAATATTTTGAGGGGTGGGGGGGTTGTTCCCATTGGGCTTTCCATCTTTACATCACTTTTGTTTAGTTGTTATGAATCTATACTTTTACATGAGTACACAACATGGATTCATATTTCCGAGACTCATCATTGTTGACACCTTGGTTTTGTTTCATGGGGGGTGTTGGGGTACATGCTGAACTACATACTTAGTGACATACTCATTTTTTTCATTTTTCCTACTATTTAGGAGGACTACTATTTATAACATGTCTATTTATAGTAGGTATATTTTTAGGTGGTGAATTCCTATATGTAATACCATGGGAAAATACCACGGGTTTCCAAAACCACGGGCTCATAAACCACCATCAGGAAAATTCCTATTTTTTAGCTACCATTATGCCAATTCCTATTTTTTAGCCACCATTAGGCAAATTCCTATTTTTAGGAGATAATTCTTATTTCCTTAATTTTAGAAGATATTTATTGTTTCATGGCTACAGAGCGCACTTTAGTAAGAATGTTTTTTTTTTGTTTGTTAATTTGTGCGAGACCTGTTGGCTACACGATTAACCTGTGGCTTGAGAAACCGCGACTCAGGGGCATCTAAGCCGTCAAAATCACCCTGGGATCACACCCGGCCTGAGCCACACCAACCCTTAACGTGGTTGGATTTTTTGTCCCCGCAGGTTTCGAACCGGTGACTTTAACATCACAGAGTGGCTTAACAACACACTCTGTCACCGACTGTCCTACACCTCGGGGATGCACTTTAGTAAGAATATTATCCTTCTAGGGAAGTGTGCATTACCCATCTAATACTTGGAGTTAACTCACTTCACTTATTTAGTGAATTTCCATAATTAGCAAATTCTCACTCAGTTAGGACTTTAGTTCCATTCTTGGACTCTAGTCTTATTCTAGGATATTTTTCTATTATAGAATGTATTTTGACTTCATGTATATTTATCACTAAGTTCACACCTATATTTTTGATCTTTTCTTATTATTATCAAATTTTAACTTTAGTTAATTGTTGCTATTAGGAGAAGTTAATTTTTTACTTGAGCATGCACATGGAAATACCAAACTAGTGCACATTACTCCTCATGTGGAGAGTCCTATATATTGTACTCATTGTTGGCTTATACTGGTCTGTGCATGGGTTGTAAGACCCAAGGTTTTGGTTAACTATGACCAACAAACCCACAAGACACTGACCCTTTCGGCATCACCTTCTTTTGGAGATGAAGTCTCACCCGAGGTATATATGGGGATTGTAGGAACCAGGATTCTTTAGGAGCAAGGGAAAGGGAGGCATATTTACACATCATTGTTCCTTCTTTTAGCTCATGTATGTGCATGATTATTATAAATATTATCCCATGAATTCATGAATATTGCACTGTAATCAATCCATAAACTAAGTCTAGTCTGTGAAATGTAACAACATCATTAATAAGCGCACATAAATAAGTAAAGAACATAAGATGCACAATTATATCTCAAACTCTGTCTTTATTCATTATAGCAACTGATTACATTCATGATTCTTGCATAATCCCAACCTCTACAGATTCTACAAACTTTTTCTATCCCGCTTTCTCTCTCGCTCTCTACATCTCTCGCTAGGTCTCTCTTTTCACCCCACCCTTTACATATTTATACCCAAAATATAGGGCTTAAATTCCTATTCTTATCTATCCGAAAATATCCCATTACAATGCATGGCATGGACATCTTCAGTTAACTGGCTATTTTCCTTCTTCTACTTTTCGCTCTTTATACAACTTTTTTGCTGTTCTTCTATTTCTGAAAAGTGGAAATGTCATCCTTTTCACTTCCTTCTCTCACTTTTTTTCTTTATCCTTTTGTTTGTGCACTATCTCCATCCTAGGTGTTGTCCGTCCTTCTGCACCCTTTCTTCTACGTACTTTCTTCTATGCACTTTCTCATCCACACTTTCCCCTTCCTTAGGTATTTTCTCCGAAATTGCATCCAAAAATTCCTGTTCAACAGGCCCCTAACACTCACCTATTTCTCGTCCCAAGCCACTCATGCCTGTTTCATGTTCTTCCATTATGCAATGAATTTTTGCGCAACAAAATTTGCCTGATCAACTAATGGATTTGCTTTATACTCTTTTTATTTTTGGACTGTTTCTTGAGTCTTCTATGATATTCCCCCAAATACTTTCCCAACCCTCTCCTCCTATTCCTTATGCATATTCACAATAAGCCTTAAAGGTCCATCCTTTTCCCTCTTGAAGGCCTCTTCCCGAAACTGGTTGTTCATCGATAACATCATGATCCATAAACTTAAAGTTGGCCACCTTGCTGAGCATGTCCTCATATTGACGGACGCCCTTCAGGACTGGTGCTATCAGTAATGGATACTTGGAATTCACCAGTACAATTATTGGTAGTGCATCATCTTGCCTCAGAGGTAAATAATATCTGTAAAAAATTTCAGGTGGCACCAGGGCCAAATTTTCAACCACCTCCTAGACCTCCACATCTACTGGTTGCTTTAGTTTCCTCCTAGATGCTCCGAATGGACCTCCTACTCTCGGTGGTGCCATTCTCTCTGGATGCTGGATTGGTGGATGAGTGCTATGTGTTTGTGTCTATCATTGTAACTTAGCTTAGGTAACTTGGCTCTGTTCGCTCCTGCTTGCATGCAAAAATGACTTAGCGTTTCCTTCCCTCTCGATGTTTTGTGTGGGTGTGTCAAGTATATTTTTCGTATCTTTCCTTAACTACTTTTTCCAATATCGTATCGAAGTTGGTGAATAGAAACTAAATAATCCTTAATTGATAAATCTGCCTTATGATCCTCTCTTCGTACTGTTGATCTGTTATGGATTTTCAGCAGATTTTATGATTTAATTTTGATATGACGCTTTTATGACCTATCACGATGGCTCTCAAACTGTCATTTCAATCCCTGGATACTTTTAACGGTCTTGTCTTATGCAAATTTTGCAGTAGTTCTACTCTCTTCCAGTTGTACACTATTTGTGAGCTTGGCACAATGTTTTCTACAAATGTGATGATCAAATCAGCTGCCCAAGTTTCGATACCTTGGTATTTCCTATCACTACTTTTTATTTATTTTTTCTACTTTTTCTACTTTTTTATTGGATTTTTCTTGGTTTTATTGCTAATATGGTACAATTTTACTATAATATAAGAGTTCTGGCACAACCCATATTACTGTGCAGACTGTCGACTGTCTCTATAAAGTTTCATATGAATTTCTTTCACCATTCCTTCAAGGACTTGTCCATCCAAGGTTCCCAACCACGCAACACCTGCCTCAGTTATCTGTTGTATCACATAGGGACCTAACCAATGCATACGAAACTTCCCTGGGTACTGCAGATACTCACTATCATAGAGTAATACCAAATCTTTGAATTGAAATATATTTATATTAATGTGGAGATCATGCCGGGCCTTCTCTCTCACCTTCTGCACCTGCTGATGGAACCCTACAACAAATCGGTCCTCCTCGAGTTGAACTAAATGCGCCAGTCTCTCCTCTGTTGTGCCAGCATGAGAGAGCTCAATGATTTCTACAATGCATAGGATGGGTAGAATTAACTCCATCAGAATCATTGCTTCCTTTCAATAGAGAAACTAGAATGGTGTCTACCTTGTCAACTTATTACTTGTAGTTCGATAAACCCATAACACTGCAGGGAATCACAAGTCCCAATCATATTTCCTTATGTTGAAAATATTTGTCAAGTCATTCTTCAAGATCTTATTAAAATCTTCCACTATGCCATTGGCCGAAGGGTGATATTGTGTACTCTTTTGATGATGATTATGAAATTCTCTAGTTAATGCTGCAATTGTTTTGTTAAGAAAGTGCATACTTTGATCACTAAGAAATATGTGCGGACATCCAAACCTTGTGACTACGTTCTTGAATAGAAACCACACAACAGTCTCTGCAATACAATCAGTAACTGGTGTTTCTTTCTCCCACCTGGTCATGTACTTTGTCAAAGTGATGATGTATCTTGCCCCTGATCACCTGGATTTTGGATTGATCGGCCCTACAAATTCAATGGCCCACTTATCAAATGATTGCAATGTAACTTGTGGATTTAACGACATTTAATCTCTCCTAGATGATTTTCCCACTCTTTGGCATATGTCGTAGGCCTGACAATACTCCTTCGCATCTTTGTGCAATGTAGGCCACCAAATCCACACACATAGAATATTCCGTGTCATTGCTTTTCCTGTGTAATTCCCTCCAACAATTCCATCATGCGCTTCCTCTAATATCATCGACCTTTCATGTTCTAGTACACAATGTCTCAATATTCCATCTGTGCCTAACTTACACAAGTTCCCAACGATCAACTGATAATCTGCTGCTTTCACCACCAATTATTTCTTTTGCATAACTATCATCTCGGATGGGGCCATGCCTGTACTTATAAATTCCACAATGACCGCAAAGTAATCATCCACCATACTGACTGAAAATAACTGTGCATCTAGGAAATTATAATCCAAATTACCTTCATCCTCTCTTGTCAATATGCGTGAGAGATGATATGGTCCTACATCTTTCTTCCCTAGTTTTACTATGAACTCAAATTCATATTCCTCAAATAATAACAACCATCTGCATATTCTTCCTCTTAATACATGCTTATTGACTAAGTAATTTAAGGCAAAATGGTTTGTATACTGTTGGTTGTGGAGGCTGATTATCTTCCTGTTTCATAGGTATTAGTTTTCAACAATGTTTATACCCCATGAAGACTGTACACTCCATAATACTGTACACCCCAGAATACTGTACACCCCTCCATGTGGGGGGGTTGCAGGGGGGCTCATACATCCAGCTTGGGGGTCCATGGGAAAGAGGACCCTCAAAGAAATTTTTTCCTTGTAAATGTATATTGTAATTTCATAGTAAATCTGGACCATTCATTATAAGGTCACATATATGACGGTTGAAGTTATGTTAGGGTTTTTTTTCTTAGAAGGAAACCCTCTTTTATGAGGGAAATGTATTGTGGCTATGTATCATTGCGAATATTGTATTTTTAGATAGGAGACTGTGAGAGAAAGATGAGGAAGTTACAACAGGTGTGGTGTATGTTGTATCCCTTCATTTGCTAGATAATAAAAAGGAAGGACCTGACAATTTATCTGGTGGATGTATCCCACACTAGGTGAACCACATATATATGTGTCTCCATTGTATTGTGTATCTTCTATGTTTTATTTCCGCATTTGTTTTTATTTTATTACTCCACGATCCTGTTTTCCTAACATAGACATCTTGAAGTGGGACCCCAATAAATAGTTCCTGGATTTCTGTAGCGCATATACCATTGCCAATCCTTCCCGTTCTGTAGTGGTATAATTATTTTCAGATGTAGACAGTTTCCCACTTGCAAACACAATTGGATGGTCGATGTGCCCCTCGCTTGGTTGTGATAGTACTGCACCCAATGTTATGGATGATGCATCTACATGTACATGGAACTCCTTGTTCCATTCTAGAAATATCAAAATGGGCGTAGTCACCAGTTTCTGCTTCAAAGTGTCCAACCCCTTTTGATAGTCCTCATTCCATTGAAACTTGGCTTCCTTATTAAGTAACTTTTCCATGGGTGCTGTAATCTGCACTTATCCTTTGATAATATTCCTATAATAGCCTATATTACCTAAAGTTTCCCCTAATTGTCTGACTGAAGTCAGAGGCTCCAATTCTAGAATCACTGCGATCTAGGTTGGGTCAACCAGTAGTCCTTGTTTTCATACTACATGTCCCAGTAAATTCAAAATGGTGCACAAAATGTACATTTCTTTAAGTTCAACGAGATCTGACACTAACTGCATCGATTTAACATGAGCCAAATAACTTCAATATGATCCCACAATAGGCTAGACACTGTCCAATCATCCAAGTAAACCTCTAAAAACTTATGGATGAACTTCTTGAATGCTTCCACTACTACTCTAGAAAACACCACAGGGGCATTCTTCTATCCAAATGACATCACCATATACTAATAACTACCCCACTCTATCGCAAAAGTGGTTTTGTGTCTATCTTCTTGCACAATTCTTAATTGATGGTACCCAAAGAATCCATCTGTAAACGAATACGTCTCTTGACCTCCTACATATCTTGGCCTCCTATGTTCTCCAATACTTCATTCGTGAATGGTGTTGGGAATGTGTCATGTAAGCATGTGTCATTTATATTTCTTAGATCCACACAGATCCTAATTCCTCCCATATTCTTGTCCTGCATCACCATTGGGATAATCCATTCAGATTATTCGACTGGTTCAATTATACTTGCGTCTAACATCCTATTGATTTCAGCCTTGAACTTCTCCTTGTACCTCGAATTTAACCTGTAATGTCTTTATCGTATTGGATTAGGTTTGGGTTTTAGTGGGATCTTCATCTCGCCTAAGTCTCATGCTATTCCCTTCATCTATGATAATGTGGTTGAAAATAATTCTTGATATTCCCGCAATAATTCAACAACCTTCTCAATTGTCTCATCATTCCAATAATACCCTATCTGTGTAAACTTAGGGTTCTCCATTGTCCCAATGTTGACCTTTTTCATCTTGATGGGTTGTGTGTACGCAGGGGATGGGAGCTATAGCCCTTCTATTGCACGCATTCCTTCTGTCTCCAGTACTTTTATATTTCTGGGATCCTTTTCCTCGTACTCCTCCTGTGTTACATTATAGCATTCCAATAGCTTCTTGATTGTCATCCTGGCTTTGTGTGCACTGCATTTGGGTACTCCTTCCATCGTCCCTACCTTCGAGAAGATATTTTTTTGAATGGATTGTAGTGTTGTATGTATGGAGGGATATTCATGTTCAAATGTGAACATGATTTTGAATTTCTGGACCAATTCTTCCCAACTTGTTGTCTCCTTGCGCATCTCCAATTCTAAACACCAATTCTTCAGGATTGTGTCCAGTGTGTTTATGAACCTGTGCGTCCAATCTGTCTCTGGTATTGTGCACCATAAGGCCCTACATATTTCTACGTGAGCCTTCGTGTCACACTCCCCTGTGTATTTTTGTGCACTTTCCTCTTCTTCAAGCCCAAACGTATCTACATAAGTGTACTACATTGTTCCCAGTATTTCATTTCCTTTCTATGCACAACCCACAACCTAGATGGAGTTGCTTTTAAAATGACATCTAGTGGCCAACATCCTTTGCTATTCAAGCACTTGTAACTAAAATTATTTTATAAATATCCAATTTCACTTAGTCCATCGTACTTGGGTGGATCACATAGCTCCATTCCTATCCAACGCAAGGATAGGGTGATCCACGCACATCGTCTAGTTGATACTTCATGCATCCTCTGCTACCAATTTTCCAGACCAACTTCTGAATCTAATGCGCATGAACTGATGCTTATCCAACTGAGTGTGCCATCCATTATCGAGTCGACATAGTCCTCTATCCATGTAGTGAGATTTTATAAGTTGTTAATGTCCTTCCCTCTTGCTGGCTCTGAGTATCACTTTCCTTATGATGGGTCCAATGGTGCAATAAATTTCATATCCATGACCTCGAATATCATCTCCCTCTTCTTCAAGTTAATAATTTCCTGGTTATCAAACACCCATTCCAACCCCATTCCTATCAGTCGCCCAATAATGACTATCTTATGCTGATTCACAAGTCTTAAATGAAAAAAGGACCATACTAGCTCAGGTTCTCCCATCATATCCCATGTCTGCTTCAGTAGCACATTCACATCAGCTCCTAAGTCCAAATTAACATTATCCATATCGTACTCTATAATCCATGCATTAAACTTGAATTCCCCATTGGTTCTTTTCCCGCGCAATACCTGATTTACCATTCTTTGTGCGACAGGAGTGTCCCTTCTTTTTGTGTAGTGGTCTATCATGTTATATAACATACTTAACACAGTTGTATCCTTCATCATTTCTACACGACTATTTAAGAAGTCTGTTAGTGTACTTACTTGTGCACTTGAATTTTCTTGTACAACCGGGTCTTCTATATGAGGTAGTGATGCTTTTAATGCTCCCTCATGTGGTCCAAGTATTTCCTTTCTTGCACTCTAATATGTCTCTTTTTCCTGCTATGGATTGAATGCTGGTATAGGCCCTGCTGACTTCCTTATCCACTGCTCTGTCAGGTTTCCTCGAGTGGAAATATCAATGCCTGTCCTAGTTCCTCCATGCATAACAATATGATTTTTTGTCCTTCATTGCGTCTTTTGGCTGATATCATCTGCACATTCTGATTCAGAGTCTGATTTGGGTTTCCTTTGGCCTGCCATTTCGTGACTAGTTGAGAACAATATTCTGTCACATGATCTAGTGCTCTGCAGTATATTCACATCATACATGGATTTTGACAATCACAGGCCAAGTTTCCAGGTTGATTATAGTTATAACAGATAATCGGTCCACATCCTCCTCTACCAAAAGTTCCTCTTCCCCGACCTCTACCAAAGTTTCCTCTGTTCCCTTAATTGAACCCTCTTTGATTGTTATACTGCACACCACCTCCTTCTGCACCGATATTCTCTTCTTGGATTCTATATATATATGAAGTGCACTCCCTTAGTAGATCAAACACTTGAAAATCCTTCTCTTCATGCCCTACCGACTTGAAAAAATTGCATAACAAGTTCTTGGGTGTACTTTGATACTTTTGTAGAAATGGAGATTCTATGGGGTGATGTCCCCATTTCTTACATATCTTGCTGTATCCCCCTCCTGGTAGTGGATTTGGAACTCCGACTGCTAAATAATATTCAAATGATGGGAATTCATCCTTGTGATGGAACTTTGTCTTGCATTTGGTACACCACACTTGTTCTCGTTTCTCCCTTCCTTTGGTAAGCTTGACCAATTGGATTGTTAATGTATCCAACTGCGTCTGAACCTATTCCATTCCTCTCGTGTCTCCTACTGGTGATGCCTCTAATTTCATTTCAATATCTAGTGCCTCATACTGTGATGTAACCTTCTATTGAATCAGGGGCCTCCAAATGTGTGGTAGAAGTCCCGCAATAAACCACTATTGATTTTTTTGATCTGGAATTTGGAAAGTCAATCTCTCCATTACATCCTTAAAGCGCTAATCGAAATCCCATACAGACTATGTTTATACCTGATTGATCTCTTTTAGCTCAGTGATGTACTATGAGTACGACTTTTGATTTTTTTAACTCCTTTAATAACACTTGATTTATCTCTACCAAAGTCCTGGCCTGTCCTGTAGGTGTAATGATCAGTAACTTCATACACCATACTAGCACACGACCTCTAAATTTCATTGATAACTACATAGTTTTTAAGGCATCATCCTTTAATAACACTTGATTTATCTCTACCAAAGTCCTGGCCTGTCCTGTAGGCGTAATGATCAATAACTTCATACACCATACTAGCACACGACCTCTAAATTTTGTTGATAACTACGTAGTTTTTAAGGCATCATCCTGTATGTTTTTAGCATACCATACTGTTTCACACACAAACAAATGTTGGTCCAGATCCTCTGACCCCACTCCCTTGAATTCAAAAAGTCTAAGAGTATTATCTACTCCTGTCATGTTGGGTTGTGTAGTCCCTCCTCTTGGTAACACTAGTGTACTCGGATTCAAACTTTGACTCTGCGCACTACTCCCACTATTCTGACTACTACTATTATATACTCCTTGACTGACTATAATAGCTTTTGACAAGTCTTCAATTGTTATATCTGATTGTGGTGACGCACATGGGATTGTGGATTCAACACAAGATCCTGTCTGAGTAGGACTTACTAGCTCCTTTATTAATGGACTGGAATGAGACCCTTCTTCTTTTTCTCCTACATATGGTATCTCCATGATTCAAACTTACACACAAGGTTCACTTTATTTCGGATCACTGTGATGCACTTCTTTCCCAACCCCAATATTTTTCCTCTTGTACCTTCTTCCTTTGCGCAACTCTCCAAAATCGTACTCTTCTTCTGGTATGCTTCCTTCTTGCATCCTCAATCCCTTTTTTCCTTGTTCATTTCTTCCTTCTCTCAGACGATACCCCTGTCATCCTTCAACTCCCCCTATGTTCACGAAGCCCATTTATCTGTTGGAATTCATAATCATCACATGTTTTTCACATAGAAACATCTTTATCCACGTATTTAATGATTTTGGTAAGAACCAAATATCAATATAGCATAGAAAATCCTCA
>ML825238.1:5718-21620 GCA_009831015.1 Picea engelmannii | reverse complement strand
ATTCAATAATAAATTTAATGGAGAAATTAGAAGTGAGTTAACCCTAAAATAAGGAAAGTGGGCAAAGTGACCTAGAATATGTTTTTAAGGAAGTTACTTGGAGAGTATAAATAAGAGGAAAGACTCTCTCATTTAAGAAAAAATTTGAGAATATTGAATACCTATAGGTGTCTGAGGTAAACAAAGGATATCTAAGCCAAATTTATGAGGAAAGTGAAGAAAAGAAGGCCAGAATTCAAGGAAGGATAAATTCTTTTGATGATGCTTTCTAAGGTATGTTTTTTTTTCCAGGTCATCTCACCACTTTCGAAATGCATTTTTTTCTAGAATGATTCAGACCGTGATATTTCTATTCCATTGAGGAAACATATCCAAGTATATGTGGTAAAAATTTCAGCTTTGTGGGTCATTGTATTTTTGGATTTACACTTCGTGGAAAATAGGGTTTGTGGCTAGTCCCGAAACTAGTCAAAAACAAGTGTTTTGGGTAAAAATGTCACAACTTCTTCATAACAGATCCAAATTCAGTAAGATCAAATAAGTTGGTTATAGTACAGTCTGCAGTATTCTTTGTAACAATTCCAGATCAATTCAACAAATATTCCATGTGGGGCACTCTCTACAAGGTCACTCTCTAGAATAAGCCAGAATTCAGCAAGGTGTACCATTTTTTCCATAACTCCTTTTCTAAGAGGTTCCAAGTAGTGAAACAAGGAGGAATTGCATAAAACACACTGAAGAACATTGTTTATCATTTTAAGATATTTATCCATTGCAGGTGCAAAGTTATGATTATTGCAAGTTAGGGTTGTTGACTAATCCAAAACTAATCTTGTGAGACTAAAGAAACATTTGATGAAAATGCTAGTCTCTTGTTGTTAAAGTTAAGGAAGGTTTGCAGGTATGTGATCATATACACCAGGTCTATTACAGATTTACAAATCATATTTGGATGATGAAATTGAAGAGGGATTTTGGTTGAGGTACAAGTTGGGTACATGGTTGAGACAAGTAGTTGATGAGTTGGCACATACATGAGGTGTATAGTTGATGATGTTGGTACATATTAATGAGTCATAGTTGATGAGTACTTGACACATGATTGGTACATACTTGGTACATGTTTTTTTTCACTTTTTTATGGTACAGGTTGATTACATATTTTTTGGTACAGGTTGGTGCATGGTTGATGCACTTGTTTATGGTACAGGTTGATTACAAGTTGATGCATGGTTCAGGTTTATTGGTACATGTTTACAACGATATATCTCACAGTGATAGTGTGACAGTGGTTCCATCATTCTACTTTTGCTTCAGGGCGGTTGGATGGGGCAAGGACATGTGGTTGTAGCCACCTTCTGGTTGTAGTTGGAGAACATAAGGGGTTGTAGCCTCCTTCTGGTTGTAGCCAGAGAATCGGGGAGTTGGAGCTTCCCTCAGGTTGTATCCTGAGAAAATAGGGGGTTGGAGCCTCCTTCCAGTTGTAGCTGGAAAACAAAGGAAGTTGGTGCTTCCAATGAATGTAATTCTTCTAGACATATAAGATAAAGAATTCTGTGGTTTTCTCCCGATTTGGGTTTCCATGTAAAACACTGGTGTACTTTGTATGTGTGTGATTGTTCATTTCTTATTGCTCATTATTGGATAATAATTCTACATTGATACAACACTTGTATTATTTGGATAAAAATGATTATAATTACGCTATTATTGATTCACCCCCCTCTCAGTAATCCAACACTTCTACTTTTCACTCTTTATACAACTTTTCTGCTGTTCTTCTATTTATGGAAAGTCACAATGTCATCCTTTGCACTTCCTTCTCTCACTCGCTTGATTTATCTTTTTGTCTATGTGCTATATCCATCCTATTCCCTATCCATCCTTCTACACCCTTTCTTTTGCGTACTTTATTCTGCACACTTTCTCATGCACACTTTCTCCTATGCACTTTCCTTATCCTTAGGTATTTTCTCCAAAATTGCATCTAAAATTGCCTGTCCAACACTCATGATAAATGATTAATACATTATGATAATAGTTAGTTTCTTAGTCTCTTATGTGTGAAGATTGATTCTATTTTCTCTCTCTCCTCTCTCTCTTTTTCAATTAGCTAGTGTAGTATTTCATTCTCACAATTAGGTCTTGGATTGTGGTTTAATCCTACAGGATCATTCTTCCAATCATTCACTCATTATTGCACCCATAATCTGTACCTTAGATGGAGAGTGTAAGGAGAAGCCGAAGATGATTGTTAATAGTGAATCCTTGGTGGTTTGGGTTGAGGAAGCAGGTTTTCAGGCCCATAGAGAATTCTCTCTAGGTGAGAGAGTTGATGGGAATTGTTTTCCACATGTGTGGGATAGTGGGTACTGTAACTCCTTGAGAAACCTTGTGTTTCAATTTCTACAAATGTTTGATATTTCTTGACCGACTTGTTGCTGAATCCCTAGAAGGGAAGTGGGACAATCCAAAGGATTGTTGAATAGAGAAGGAGGTACATTTAATTTGATGGGACATGATGTGGGGAATGAGAGGTTGTGAGCTGGGAACTGTTGCTAGAGTATGTGACTGAGAATGTGTTGTTTTATGTTGTGGGTCAGACCTTAGTTGGCTTAGGAGCCATTTCCTTGGTCGAGTCATAGCCCCATCTCGGGGGTGGCCTGTTGTTGAGAGTGTATGAACAATATAGTCTACAAATGGGAGGAACGTCTAAGGTTTGCACACATTTGGTGGATTATAACAAACGATAAGTGTTATTTTATGTGCATTTACATGTTGTTTATCATGTGTATATTATGTTATTTCTATTTGTTGAAAATGTACATAATTATGCATGGTTGTGCATGTTATTGTTATATTTGCATAATTGTTTCATATGCAAGGCATGGTGGTTAATAAGTGTTACATGTTAGTCAAATTTCATAGTATTGGAAACAAAGTTCATGTGCGAGGCTTGAATCACCGCACATGCTGGGAACAATTTACTCATGCAACACATGGATGGTTTCATGCACACTAGGAATAGTTTTTGCGCTCGACATAGGGATGGTTGCACACACAATTGTCTCAATGAAATTACTTCTGCAACTAGATTTTTTTTTTTTCAGAAAATAATTTTTGGTGTGGTGTGACTCAACTTGGAGCTCAATACATCACATTATGATATCATAGAAATTTTTTTGGGTTGTTGGTAACGGGGAACATTACATTTCATAGGGAAATTGTGAAATTTCTAGTGCCCCTCCATTCCAGTAGGCACTGAGGTGGATGGGGAACATTACACTTCCCAATATTATAGTTGATTGATTTGAAGGTGGATATTCTAGTCTTGTGTTGTTTCTCTTTTATTTCCTTTCACATCCTAATGATCCAATATCACTTTGAAACCATGATCTAGTAGAGAAACATGAGTGATGCAAACCCCTGATTCTTGGGCCAAGATCCGCACAGGATCGTTCTAAATTCCCCTCGAGCCAAATTGGATCCTTTGATTCCCTGCTGGAACCTCCAATGAATTTGATCCATAGGTCCTTCACGAAAAACTCGCCCTGCACAACTTCGACACCAGGTGCGAGCCTTACATTCCCATGCAACCACAACCTGCCTTAATGCAAGTGCCTCTCACAACTCCCGAGTTCATGGGTCGAAGACCTTCGACTCCTCCTCCTCCAAATGACGATACCCAAGATGCGATATAGGTATGGCTCCCCTTGTTAGCACCTTCCGCACATAACCTCCGGCTAGGGCTAAGCACTAGCACTTCTCGCAACTCGCGACCTCACGAGTTGGAGTGTCAAACCTTCATGCTCCTCTTCTGTGAATCCCCGAGACACGAAAGTCAACGATGAGTTGACTCCTTTAACACTACTCACAACTTGCGACTTCACGAGTTGGAGTGTTGAGACCTTGTGCTCTTCCTTTGCAAGTCCTCGAGACGCGATAAGTCACCAATGGTTTGACTCCTTCAATGCTACGAGTACACATCACCTGTCACCCGTTTACACCTTTCTCTGGGCATTTGTTATTATGCCACCTGTCAGTCACGCGGTCCCCACCTACATATGTGCCACATGTTTTACGATCCCTCGGTGCTCGGTACCTCACATCCTCGCAGTTGAAAATAAATTCTTTCAACCCTAAGTCCTCGATACGCGATACTCTGTAGGGCTCTGATCCAACGGTCCTCCCATGGCTTGGATCCAATGGTCTAGATCTCCTTCCCTGTTCCTCGATTGATGGTTCAGGTTGAATCATGATCTCGCGACTTGGGGCTTTGTAGCATAAAAACTCCACCTCCCAGTTCATGATACCCGAATCCGCAAGATGATCCAGATCTCTGCCACCTGTCTTCCAAAATGGATGGTCCTGATATTTCGAGACTTGACAAGTCCTCTCCCTTCTTTTGTTATGAGGTTTAAACCTCGTGCACCTTTTCTAGATCCGACGGCTCACGACAACTCGACACTTCCCCCTCGAAGTCTCTGCCATCCATTCTAATTTTCTGTGCGGCTTCTTAGGGATTAAACTCCTCGCACCTTCTCCTGGATCCGACGGCTATTAGTCCTTGGTGCTAGATCTGATGGTTTAGATCTAACCTCCCCTTGCGCTCTTCTACGTGCGCCTGGACGTAAAACTCGACGATCCAGATCTCTTCCCCCAGTTGATCTAATGACAACTGTATCTCCCTTTTGAGCTTCTACTTCTTCCTTTGCCTTGGAAGATTTCCAAAGTATCAAAGGTCTCAGCCTTTTCTTCCTTTTCTCCCTATGAGCCCTGCAACCTTAGCCTCGTTTTGCTTTCATGGGACGCTCCTCTTCTTGAGATTCTGGACCATGAAACCTCAAGGGGTTTCCCCAACTTCTGCAGCTCCTCTCGGCTGTAGCTCTGTGCACAACAACACTGTCCCTCTTGAACTTCGTTCGCTCCGAAACCTAAAGGGTTTCTTGACCTCTACAACCCTTGCAACTATTGCTTTGTGCGCAAGGCACTCTTCCTCCTGAGCTTGGTCCTCTCTGAAACCTTGAAACTTTTCTCTAGACTTCTGCACTCCTTGTAGAGTCCCTGCACACGACCGTGCTATCTCTTCTGAGCTTTGGGACTTAGAGTAAGTCCTCTCTCACTCCCACTCTTGCTGCCTGATGAGCCTTTAGATGACTATCTGTCTGTCAACACTTTACTCAGGTGTTGTCCTAGTGCACTCCTTGCAAAGGCCTTTATCCTCTTGAGCTTCAATTGCTTAGACCTCTAAGGTCTCTGCCCCTTTCTCTCCTTGAAAGGATAGAAATGCCCTCTGGCAACTTTCTGCTCAAGCACTCCTTGCTAAGCCTACAAGGTGTTCATTAACCCTATGAAGGTCTTCTCCTTGACAATTCTCCTTCTTTTGAACTCAAACAAGAGTTCCTTTTGTGCACACCTTGCACTCGCTCGATGCCCTCCTGGCAAAGCTCTCCAGGATCCTCAGTGATTCTGTTCTCTTACCGAACTCAAAATATAGTTCTCCTCCTAATGCATCCCATGAATTCGTTCAATGCCTTCTTGGAAGAGCCTTACAGAATTCTCAAAAATTATATCTTCTCTGTGCTTTCTATGCACCTGCTCAATACCCCCCTGGCAGAGCTTCTACAGAATCCCTCAGTGATTTCGGTCTGTTCTGTGCTCTCTTCTACACAGTCTTACCTCCAAGGTATTCAATGACCTTGAGGATTCTCCTTGAGTCAGTGACTTCAGATGGTGCGCCCTCCTGGCACATCTTTGTCTGAATCCCTAGAATTCAGAAGTGCACTCCTTGCACTGGTTTACAAGACCTGTAACGTTCTGTTATGCACTCTTGCATGAAACCACAAAGAACCTAGACCTGGAATAAAAGAACTCAACAGACAATGGCTTCTGATTGTAACCTGCAAATGCAACCTAACATACATCTATAGCATATCATTAACACATGAAGACATTCATTCATGAACTCATAAACACATGAACAACAACATGCAAGAAAAACTGCTTTGTTTGTATTAATATGAATGCCTGATTACAATGTGTTCGAGCTCGGACTGCAACATAGTCTCGGCTCTCTTCTTCCTCTCTATCCTTACAACTCTATCAAAAACTAACTACTAGATACAAAAGAAGATATTGTTTTTACAAAGAGGGGCTCCTCGAGCTCTTCTCTCCAAGCTACCTACTCCCATTAATTTACATTCAACTTCATTGAATGGGCCATCTAATCCGAATCAGAGTTAGATCCCTTTCTACCCGTCAGCCATTAAGGTGACACTAACTACAACTTGCTCAAAGGCACGACTTTGTCTCTTCAACCTTACAAACATTTAATACATTAAATTCAAGTTCAAAATTTGAAAGTGAGAGGGTTGCGCCTCTCTCCTCCATTGAATGCGTGCTTGATGTGCCTGCCTGGCTGGCATGTTGCTGGCATGGAGCGATGCTCCTGTATCATACTCCTCTACTGTGAAAATTTCTTGAGATTCTACTCATGAGCTTCCCAACATCGCTGTTGAAATCCACCTGGATCCTAAACAGTTCTCTAGAGCTGTCCATCTACTCCATCTCTTTGCTGCTACTGCTGCTGCTGCCTTGCTACTATTGCAGGTCCTCCTCTTCTATTCAACTTCTCATTGCTAGCCGCTTCTGCTGATCTGATCATCAGCTTTCTGATCTCCTTGATCACCTCGTCCAGTTGCTCCCATGGATGGATCTATCTTTGCAGTCTCCTCGACTACACTTCTTTTTCCTTATCAGTGGATAGATCAACTAGATCCCCCATGTTGTTTTCTTTCTCTGTGGCCTCAACTTGCCACTCTCCTGCAAAATTTAGTTCAACAGTCTCTTCTTGACTAACCTGCTGTTTAGTCACCTTCCCTGACATACTTGCTTCTGTCAGTTCTGCTGCTGGTGCATCTCCAGCTTCCTCCAGCTTCTCCTCAGACTGGAATTCTCCCTCTGTCTCCAACCTGATCTGTTGGATGTGAAGGCCCTGCACCTTCACCCTCTTCTCCAGAGATTCTAATTCTTCACACAGAACAACAAAATCTATGCTGTCTGCTTTAGCCTATGCTTCTTCTGCTCCAAGTTCCAATGCTGTAGTTATCTCTTTTCCAGCTTCCTGACTGAAAATTGTGAGCCATTCTTTCGAATGATCATCTTCTTTTTCTTGGGAAAACATCAGTTCCTGCTCCATTTCTTCCTCCGTGATAGTTTCTACTGGCTATCCTTCTTCTGCTACTGTTGTATCTACAACACAGGCTTTTGCCTCCCCTGGGCTATGTGGCAGGAATATCCCAATTCCTCCAATCATCAAAATGATCTTCTGATCTTCCTCTACCATCTCTCCTCGCTGATATGAACTCACCTCTGAGTTCATATTATCTGTCAACTCCTCTCGCTAATCCGAACTCATCCCTGAGCTCATCTTCTCTCCCTTTCCCACCTGGAAAATTGGAATTTTTTCTCTGCCCTCCTGGCAGTCTAAATTTTCACCTCTGCCCACCTGACAACTTATGAGATCTTCTGCTGATCTCATCTCATTTCCCTCCTGGCAACCTAAAATTCCACTGATGTCCTCCTGACAGTCTATGAGATCATCCTGTGACCTCTTCTTATTGCCCACCTGGCAACTCGAAAGTTCATCTGTGCCCTCCTGGAAATTCATGAGATCCTCCAGTGATCTCCTCTCCTCATCATCACTGAAATTTCTCCCAGCTTTTGGCTCACAGACGTGAACCACTTTCTCCTCTGGTTTGTTGAGGTCTTCAACACACCTCAACCATCCCTTCAACAGCCTCTGCTATTGCTTGGCCAACAATTCCTTGACTGACCACTTTTCTTTCCTCCTCAGAGGCCATTCATATACCCATTGTGATTTTGCATCCTGCTGCATCTGCAGTGCAAGTTCCTCCATCCTTGCTTTGATATCGGTGAGTTCCTTATCCATCTCAACTTTTCTCTACTGCTGGTGGTTCTTCTTTCCACCGCATCCATGGCCTTCAGTAGCCATCTTCTTGTCTTCTACTTGCCCTCCTGACAAGTCTGCTGCTATCACTTTGCAACAGCGAGTGCTTCCAGCTTCTCCTATAGTCCTCCTGACTGTCTTTTGATTGCTTCTCACCTGCAACAATCACCACAGAGTTTCAATACTCTGCCCCATTTTCCTCTGCCTGCAATATACATACATAATCAAGATCTGATATCACATTTGACACAGACCCCCAACCCTCGGGCCAAGATCCGCACAGGATCATTCTAAATTCCCCTCGAGCTGAAGTAGCTCCTTTGATTCCCTACTGGAACCTCCAATGAATTTGATCCACAGGTCCTTCACAAAAAACCCGCCCTGCGCAACTTCGACACCAGGTGCGAGCCTTACATTCCCATGCGACCACAACCTGAATTAACACAAGTGCCTCTCGCAACTCGTGAGTTCGTGGGTCGAAGACCTTTGACTCCTCTTCCTCCAAACGATGATACCCAAGATATGATATGGGTATGGCTCCCCTTGTTAGCGCCTTCCGCACATAACCTCTAGCTAGGGCTAA
This sequence comes from Picea engelmannii, assembly GCA_009831015.1. Taxonomy (NCBI): domain Eukaryota; kingdom Viridiplantae; phylum Streptophyta; class Pinopsida; order Pinales; family Pinaceae; genus Picea; species Picea engelmannii. Next base: position 13,068 of record ML825238.1, on the reverse strand, counting down.
GCACTAGCACTACTTGCAACTTGCGACCTCACGAGTTGGAGTGTCTAACCTTCGTGCTCCTCTTCTGTGAATCCCCGAGACATGAAAGTCAACGATGAGTTGACTCCTTTAACACTTCTCGCAAATCATGACTTCACAAGTTGGAGTGTTGAGCCCTCATGCTCTTCCTTTGTGAGTCCCCGAGATGTGATAAGTCACCAATGGTTTGACTCCTTCAATGCTATGAGTACACACCACCTGTCACCCATTTACACCTTTCTCTAGGTGTTTTTATTATGCCACCTGTCAGTCATGCGGTCCCCACCCACGAATTTGCCATGTTTTTTACAAGCCCTCAGCGCTCGGCACCTCGTGTTCTCACAGTTGAAAATAAATTCTTTCAACCCCAAGTCCCCAATACATGATACTCTGTGGGGTTCTGATCTGACGGTCCTCTAGTGGCTTGGATCCAATGGTCTAGATCTCCTTCCCTATTCATCAATTGACGGTTCAGGTTGAATCACGATCTCACGACTTGGGGCTTTGTAGCATAAAAAATCCACCTCCTAGCTCACGATACCCGAATCCACGAGATGATCCAGATCTCTGCCACCTGTCCTCCAAAATGGATGGTCCTGATCTTTCGGGACTTGATGAGTCCTCTCCCTTCTTCCGTTACAAGGTTTAAACCTCGTGCACCTTTTCTGGATCCCACGACTCATGGCAACTCGACACTTCCCCCTCGAGGTCTCTGCCGTCCATTCTACCTTTCTGTGCGGCTTCTCAGGGATTAAACTCCTCGCACTTTCTCCCGGATCCGACAACTATCGATCCTTGGTGCTAGATCTGACAGTTCATATCTGACCTCCCCTTGTTCTCTTTTGCATGCACCTGGATGTGAAACTTGATGGTCCAAATCTCTTCCCCCAACTGATCTAACGACAGCTGTAGCTCCCTCCCGAGCTTCTGCTTCTTCCTTCACCTTGGAAGATTTCTGAAGTATCAAAGGTCTCGACCTTTGCTTCCTTTGCTCGCTACAAGACCTACAACCTTAGCCTCATTATTCTTTCGTGGGATGCTCCTCTTCCCGAGCTTCGGGATAGTGAAACCTCAAGGGGTTTCCACGACTTCTGCAGCTCCTCTCGGCTGTATCTCTGTTCAAAACAACACTGTCCCTCCTGAACTTCATTCACTCCGAAACCTAAAGGGTTTCTCGACCTCTGCAACCCTTGCAACTATTTTTCTGTGCGCAAGGCACTCTTCCTTCTGAGCTTGGTCCTCTCTGAAACCTTGAAAGGTTTCTATAGACTTCTGTGCTCCTTGCAGAGTCCCTGCACACAACCGTGCTATCTCTTCTGAGCTTTGGGAATTAGAGTAAGTCCTCTCTCACTCCCACTCTTGCTACCCGACGAGCCTTCAGACGACTGTCTTCCTGTCAACACTTTACTCAGGTGTTGGCCTGGTGCACTCTTTGCATAGGTCTTTATCCTCTTGAGCTTCAATTGTTCATACCTCTAAAGTATTTGCCTCTTTCTCTCCTTGAAAGGATGGAAATGCCCTCTGGAAACTTCCTGCTCAAGCACTCCTTGCTGAGCCTGCAGGGTGTTCAGTAACCCTATGAAGATCTTCTCCTTGAAACTTCTCCTTCTTCTAAACTCAAACAAGAGTTCCTTCTGTGCACACCTTGCACTCACTCGATGCCCTCCTAGCAGAGCTCTCTAGAATCCTCAGTGATTCTGTTCTCTTACCGAACTCAAAATAGAGTTCTCCTCCTAATGCATCTCGTGCATTTGCTCAATGCCTTCTTGGCAGAGCCTTACAGATTTCTCAGAAATTCTGTCTTCTCTGTGCCTTCTATGCACCTGCTCAATACCCCCCTGGAAGAGCTTCTATAGAATCCCTCAGTGATTCTGGTCTGTCTGTGCTCTCTTCTGCACAGTCTTACCTCCAAGGTATTCAACAACCTTGAGGATTCTCCTTGAGTCAGTGACTTCAGCTGGTGCGCCCTCCTGGAACGTCTTTGTCTGAATCCACAGAATTCAGAAGTGCACTCCTTGCATTGGTTTACAGAACCCGCAACATTCTATCATGCACTCTTGCATGAAACCACAAAGAACCCAGACCTGGAATCAAAGAACTCAACAGACAACGACTTCTGATTGTAACCTACAAATGCAACCTAACATACATCTACAGCATATCATCAACACATGAAGACATTCATTCATGAACTCATAAACACATGAACAACAACATGCAGTAAAAACTACTTTGTTTGTATTAATCTGAATGCCTGATTACAATGTGTTTGAGATCTGACTACAACATAGTCTTGGCTCTATTCTTCCTCTCTATCCTTACAACTCTATCAAAAACTAACTACTAGATACAAAAGAAGATATTCTTTTTACAAAGAGGGGCTCCTTGAGCTCTTCCCTCCAAGCTACCTACTCCCATTAATTTACATTCAACTTCATTGAATGGGCCATCTAATCCGAATCGGAGTTAGATCCCTTTCTACTTGTCAACCATTAAGGCGACACTAACTACAGCCTGCTCAAAGGCATGAATTTGGCTCTTCATCCTTACAAACATTTAATACATTAAATTCAAATTCAAAATTTGAAAGTGAGAGGGTTGCGCCTCTCTCCTCCCTTGAATGCATGCTTGATGTGCCTGGTTGGCTACCGCATTGCTGGCGTGGAGCGATGCTCCTACATCAATGAGATACAATAAAGAATGCATTCTTTAAATTTTGTTGACAATTATAAATCCGTTTCAAATGTCCTTCAATTCCTTACCAAAACAATGTAAATAATAATAATTTTTCATTGAGTCTTATGTAATTAAGGCCTACCTTATTTGTTAAATTATATAGAGAGGCTAGCATTTCTAGGTGAAGCTCCATTGGGTTCCACATCTCTCTCCTTTTATCCTACCTTCTTGTACACCGCTTATAAATATTTATGGATGGGCTAGTCCATTAAAAAATGTTTGGTCATCCCTCTACTCCTATATAATGAGGTGAGTGGGGTATTGACCATCAATACGATGAATATGATAAGAAATCTAAGAGGAATGAGAGTTTGAACAACCACCGTGAATGGAAAATATCTCTAAAGTGAATCCACATGTGCCATATGTGGCTTTGATTATGTGAATTTAAAAATGGAGTCTGGGATTTATCTGCCCCCCCTTTTCCCATTAAATTGAGAGGACATGGGTAAATTGAGTCTCCAATTTTGAGTGGGTGGGATAGAGGCCCCCATATTTGAGTGTTTTTTGAAATGCCCATATCATGGTTGGAAGTCATGCATGTTGCAGACCTTCACCTTTGATGTGACCATGGGGGATCCTTCATTAAGGAGGTGTTGGAACCTATGTTTCTTATTATAAAATCACCTTACTTGACATTTGAGAGGGAGCTAATAATTATGGTAGTCGACCAAGATGGAGTACTAATGAACAAATACCTTGGGAAAATGGGAGTTAATGTTTTCCACATTGATTACTTAGATCCACATTATGTGAATATGTATGGAAAATGGTCCCATGAATTAGGGTTAAAGTATATTCCTAATTCTATATTTACATAATCTTATAGATCTACCCCTATAACCATAACCCATTTAACTCCCAATGAATAATCCATGTAACTCCTAACTTCTAAAATCGTTATAAACACCTTATCCTTGAATGCTACCACCCCTAACCCTTGTCTCCTATTACCCCTAACCACTAACCATAATATATCCATACACCACAATCATATTACACATATCTAGTATAAACCCATAAACCATATAATCTTTAAGAATCATAACTCCAGACCTACCGCTTATAACCCCTAACCATTATAACACTTAATCCCTATATTAATAATTACCCTTAACACTACAAGCCCTTGATACTCTAACCCCCTATGATGATGATGAAAATTACTGGTGGTGACAATGATGATGAGGACGACGATGAGGACAATGAACATGATGATGATGATGATGATGATGATCATGACAATGTAAATGAAAATGGTGATGACAATGTCGATGATGATGATGATGATGATGATGATGATGATGATGATGATGATGACGACGAAGACACCACATAACCAATCATGATATTGATGATGATGATGATGGTGACAAGGATGAAAAAAATATTTATTATTATTATGAAAATGATGACGATGACGATAACGATTAACCCATAAAAATAAATAATTTAAAGAGAATAAATCATATAAAATATATAATCACATACCTCCTACATTTCAACATTTTTTCAATATATTTCATCATCTTCTTCTTGATCCAACTCTACATCTGAATCATCTGGGTCATAATCGACTTTGAATTGATTTTCCATATCAACATTGTCATCAATGTCATTTTTGATAATATCATCGTCAATATTATCATCGAGAACATCGTCATCTACATTTGACTCAACTTCTTTTATTTCTTCATCTGACAATGCATCTATCTCATGCTCCTATGCATCTTCTTCTTCTTCAATATCATCTTCTTTTGGTACATTATACTTTACAAGCCTTCCTCTTGGATCATATCTAACAACGTACGACTAACCTGCTTTACCTAGAACCTTTGAATAAAAGACTTGCTCAAATTAGCTTGGAAGAACACAAGTTTCTATACATGGCTCAAATGCCCTTGTATTAACCATGGCAAATCCATTAGCATGCTCAATAAAAATTCTATTGGGATCACGTTCATTCCTCTATAACCTGTACTATTTGACCTCGAACAAAACTAACTTGAAGGATTTAAAGTCACACTCGATTATATCATCCAAATACCCATAATATCTATTTTATAATATTGTTGGAATCCAATCACTTCTTGAGGAAACATTAGTGACTTGAAATACTGTAGTTATCCCACAATCAAAGGTTTTCTTCTTGTCATCCAACTTTTTGATGTGAAAGTTATGACCATTGCACCAGATAGTCTTGTGGTGTGTCAACTGCAATATGTCCGACACATAAAAAATGCATTATCAATCAATAAACATATTTAAAATTAGGAAATTTTTATAAAAAAACACACCACATAGATTAATATAATGGAAAAAAACTAAAACAAGATGTGGGTGAGTACTATGCTTTCCTATTTATCTTTTAAACCATATGCTAAATAAATTCCCCTCTGAATAATATTGGTATCTTGATTACGATGAGCTTCTTTAATCAAAGTATCCACCCCTTCCCATGATAACCTACCATTACATTGTATACATTGATCTATCCATACCTTCATCCAATAAATATTGTTTGCTATGTATAAATGTAGAGCATCCCACTCTCGACCAACTGTATGAAAAAATAATAAAAATTGCTAATTAGAATATAGATTAATAATTGATGGAAGCTAAATATAAATTAAATAAGTAAAACAAAGAAATAAATCAATATTAATGCAAAGTATTATATATCTCTACCATCTAATTACCTTTAATTTTCCTCATTCTACCTTTCCCGACCAAGACCTCCCCTTAATTTTTTTTAATGGAATTGACATCCCAAATCTGAGGCACCTTCATGATTTTTGTTGCTAATTTAGGAATATAGTGACTAATATACACCAAGGATTGATATACCATATACCCCTCCACCATAGAGCCCTCAGGACATGCTCTTTGTCTAACAAAATCCTTCAATAACTTCAAGTTCCTCTCCACCATCCATATTGACCTTATGTGTACAGGTCTGCACATTTCAATCTCTTCAACTTGGTGTATGAAGTAGTGCTCTTTTGCATTGAAATATTCAAGAGGTAGATACTTTTTTATTTCACACATTATCCAAGGAATTTCTCTCCTCCAATATTTTATATCTTCTTTATGGATTTCTTTAGATGAAAACCACATACACATGATATAACAAAGCAAATCATAGGTTTTAACAAAAACATATATACATTACAAGTAAAACAGATGCCTACAAGTTCAAAAAAAAAGATTTTGCATATAAATCATTTTTTACCTCATGCATTTTACAAGATCATATATAACATTTTTTTACTTTGTTGTCAAAGTTGCCAGGGAGAGATAGAGGTAGAACATACTGTAACAAAAAAGGGATCATTATTTTTTTGAAAAGAAAACATAATCAAAATAAAAAAAAATCACATATTTACAAATATATAAATATACCAAAACAATTACCTTATTGAAGGTATTCCAATTGTGAATTTTCACCCCACCAAATTCACCTTTATCCATGATTAAGATATTCTTTATGTTTGACGCAAATCCCGTGGGAAATTTAATTTTCCGAATGACCTCTTTTAGAACATTACTTTCTTGATATGTAAATAACTATGGAATACTATTTCATAGTCCATTGCTATTTTAATAAATCACATTTTGCAATGCATGATTGGCTTCTTGAATGTCAGTACAAATTTTGACAATTTTTTCTTTGTCACTCCTTCCATCTAAGATTCTACACAATTTTCTATTACATTATTCATGATATGCATTATATCAAAAAAATGAGCAATTTGTAGGTGCTCATAGTAGGGAAACCTATTGAATTGTATAGGGTAACTTTTCATTATTAATGCCTTGACGACATTTATGAAAAATAAATGAGATTACAACAATAATTGTTAGATACAATAAAAAATATTCAATACCAATTGAAATTTTAAAACATTAATATATGACACATAGACTAAATTCTTACCTTGACGATTTGTATTATATTCCCACTTCCATAGGTGAGGTGTCATTCTTTGTGGTTTTACTCCAGTCTCTTCTTTCAAATTGAAAACATGTTTTTCTGCAGTTTGATACCTATGGTTCTTAGGGAGGAAGTGCCTATACTCATCAAACACCTCCTTTCCTTGACTTCTTGAACAATGCGATTTCATCCTAGGACCACAAATTGGTCAAGCAAATTTACCCTTTGTTTGAATACCTACAATATATGGATTAATGTTAGTATTATTTATATAACAAGCAATTAATATTTAATAGAAGCGCCATGCATCATATTTTCATAAAATTATATACTATTAAAATGCTATAGTATGTTACATACCACAAAAATGTGTTAGCCCTGGGATGCCATGAATTGTTCATGTAAGTATTCCATGGAATTGAAATTGATTTTTCCCTATTGGTCTAGAGATGTTATACATAGTGATGCCATCCCATAAATTTAGTAGCTCGTCGACAAGAGGATCAATATATACATTCATATTTTTCACTTGGTACTTACCTAATTGGATGAAAGTACACATAATTACTACCTTGTATGTATAAGTAATTATGCAACTAATAAGACAAACAAAATGCAACGTTCAAACCAATGTTGTAAACAAATACCTAGAACAATCATTG
>ML825237.1:65958-95865 GCA_009831015.1 Picea engelmannii | reverse complement strand
GTGTTGAAAAGAGGTCTCAATGGATTCTACTTAGGTCTACCAAAATCTGAAGGGAAGAATGTCATCATAGCCGTGGTGGGTAGACTCACAAAGCATGTCCATTTTTGTGCACTTTCTCACCCTTTTAAAGAAAGTATGATAGCCACAACATTCATTGAAACAATTTAAAAGCTACATGTAAATTCAAATATTATTATGAATCATAGAGATCCAATTTTCACTGGCAGTTTTTGCATTGAATTGATTTCCTGTTTTGGTACTCAATTGGCTTGCAACTCCTATCATCATCAATATGATAGGAGAACTTAGATTGTGAATATATGTTTGGAAGGTTATCTATTTTTCTTTACATCTAATAAACATACAAAATGGGTCAAGTGGTTACCCTTGTCAAAATGGCAGTACAAATATTCCTTCAATATTTCATCCAAAATGTCTCTATTTATGGCACTCTATAGCTATCATGCTCCATCCAATACATCACCCTTGAGAGGGAAAGCTAAGTTTCAAGCAACGAAGGATCACAACACCAACAAGAGTTTCTCCAACTATTAAAGGACAACTTGGGTAGAGCACAAAATAGGATGAAACAACAAACAAATCAACATTGTAGTGAAAGGAAATTTGAAGTGGAGGATTAGGGATTTCTAAGGTTGCAACCATATAAACTAATGCCCCTCAAGAAACAAAATAAGAACAATAAATTATCAGCCAAGTACTACAATCCCTTTAAGGTATTGCAGAGAATGAGCAATATGGGTTACAAATTGGAGTTGCCTCCGTCTTCACGTGTACATCTAATCTTCCATGCTTCGTGTTTAAAGAAGTTTATTGGGGACAAGATCCCAATTCAAACTATTTTTCTAAAGATTAATGAAGAGAAAAAAAATCATAGTCAAACCTAAAACAATCATTGAAACTTGGATCAAGAAACTATAGGATCGATCAATTACTAAGTACTTCATCAAGTGGAAGAACCCATTAATAGAAGATGTGCCATGAAAATATGAGTTCTTCATACATAAGCATCCATAGATAATCAAATGTTGAGGGAAACACTTGTTTGAAGGAGTGAGGCATATTAAGCCCTAGGTCTTGGGACATTACATTGATATTGTTATATTATTGTTGGCCAACTAGGCCCATTATTTGTAATTGTACCCTTTGTCTCCTATATATACTAGGGAGACCTAGTTTTAGAGATCATCTTATCTTGTAAATTTGATATATTGTAAAAATAGATTATGCCCTCGAAGATATTTCTTTTTCATTCACACTCTATCATTATTAAGACATGGAATTACTTATTCTCTCTATATCTTATTCTATTTGGGGTATTTGGTCCATAATATATACCAATTGAGCTAACCCTTGGGGTTGGGTGGTAACGTGTTTGTCAACACATTGACCTATTTCCAATTGTAAGTGAATGATGGTGGCATGTCGAGCATCCTAAGTCAATATTCATTGTATTACTAAACAATTTTTCATATATTATTTCTTTTTGCATTTTCTTATACTCTAGAATTTTAAGTACGGTTTCCACGAGTAACATGCATCAATGAGTAGGAAGTTGTGTCACCTACATTAGTGTTTATAGGAATGTCAAGTCACCTATGTCAGTGAGGATGAGTCAAGTAGGAATATGGAAACTATGACTTATACTATTATTGAATATCGCATTCATATATAAATACACTAGTTAACACATGTACCAACTCATGTTTTTCTTTCACTTCACACCCATGCCAAATAGTGTGCCAAATCCACATGCACATTATGTGATTGTGCAAGTGAGATGCTAAATGGATGATGCACCTAATAATTTGAGAAAATGAGCAAACACCCTCACAAAAGGACAAGTTTTCAAAAGCTAGTCGACAAGGCAAGGTGGCAAACTAGTAAACTATAAATGTCAAAAGGAAGATGTGGAGGACAAGAAACAAAAACATGTTAAATGTCAAGGAAATTGGCACTAGGTATGTATACAACTCTTGATGAGAAGGAAAATGGGGGTGATAAGGTATGGAAGTTATTGAGTGCCAAGGTGATAAGATTAGTTGACAAGTTCCAATGAGATGAGGAGGATGTCAAATGAAGTGGATGAGATGGAAAGAGAACAAGTTGGAAATAATGCTAGTAGATATTCCTTAGATACCTACCAAAAAAAATAGTAAAATCCAAAAGAGAAACAAGATAAATGATTGAATCCTCACAAAAAATGGTAAGTTATACAGAATAGTATGGAAAGGGCTAAAGAGCCAAATCCAATTTTCCCATCTAACAAGAGTTTCCTTATGGATGCAAATGAAACAAAGGAAATAGTAAGTTATATATTCTATGAAATAAGTAGCCACGATGTGTATATTCCAGTGTCGCTACACTAGTTTTGAGATTTGGGTGTGGGTCGGGTATCACAAAAAATACAAAAACAATTATTTAACGTATCATATTATAATCTAATCTAATATAGAATAGAGAGTATGGCAATTTTATTTTTTTGGTATCTGCGTTACACTTGTATTAATATATATATTATCTCCATCATAGGGAGTTTATGCCCCTCATAAAAAAGTCATGATAGGTCCTTGTTATGGGGGGCATTGACCCATATAACTAGATCTACTACCCTTCCATAACATCTATTACCAATTCATCAATCTGCATCATTGGGATCTCCTGATTACAAGGAGTGTTGACCTTTTTAATAGGAATATCCTTCTTACATGTGTTGATGACCCCTTGTAATAGAAATATCCATGTTATGTGGGTCAATGACCCCGGTAACAAGCTCCATTATAGAGAGCTAGTGGTGTTCCCCTCACTAAGGATGCACCCTCAAGATAGGTTGCATCATTCCAATTGGGTGTGAGAGGGACACACCCTAGTCCACATTGTGCATGTACCACACTTTGGTCGATATTGTAAATGCACAAAGTGTGGTGCATGCACAATGTGGACTAGGTTAATGACCCCCATAACAAGCTCTAATATAGAGAATTGGGGGTGTTCACTTAACTAAGAATGTGCCCTCAAGATAGAGTGTATCATTCTACACTTGGGTGCACAAGGGACACACCCTAATCCACATTGTACATGCACCACACCTTGGTCAACATTGTGAAGGCATGAGTGTGGTGCATGCACCACACCTTAGTCCACATAGTGAACACACAAGTGTGGTGCATGTACCATGTGGACCAAGGTGTGTCCCTATCATCCCTAGTTCTCTATAACAAATAATGTTACAAGGGTTGTTGACCTATGTAACAAGGATGTACCTCTTATGGGGAGTGTGACCCTCTCTCCTCGTGCAGGTTACTAATCCTCACAAGAAGCAGATCTGTGTTACATGGTTCAATGACCCCTATGAAAGGATCTATTACAAATAATCGAGGATGTTCTCATAACTAGGGATGCACCTTCATGCTAGGGTGTATTGTCCTATAATTGGGTACAATAGGGATGCACCCTAATCTAAATTTTTCACACCCTACACTTGGTGCATGCATGTTGGCTATGTTATAGAACAATTTGTAGGTTGGGAAAAGCCCGACCCAACCATGTAACAAGTACTACAACTTGGTAATCCTACACCCAATGTCACCTCGTTGTAGGTCTCTCACTTCAAGGGTGACTAGGTCACTCTAGAGAGGCGATCTAGGTGACCCTAGGGGGATTGAGATGGAGATGGAAGGAAATGAAGCCCTATAGTTCAAGTATATGTGGAGTGAAAGGTGGAAATATATGCCTTTCAAGTCAAGTAATTGTTTCCCCACAGGTATAACACTTCTCCAGATAGTTGTACCTACTCGAGACACAAGGAAAGACACTTTGCAATAGTATATGTTCATTGGATCAGCAAGTTAAGCTTGTTGTCCCTAATTTTCAGAAGTAGATAACAGTATATATCAGCAGGTAAATGGTACTATAATCTGCCCAATAAATGCTAAATATCAAGTAGAAAATGAAAGAGAAAAACGAGTAAATGACTAGCTAAACTCAAGACGAAAAACCAATATACTTAGCATAAAACATAAGGTTTTTGTAAACATGTGTCTGCACCAAATTATATCAGCCTTATGGATGTAACATTCAATGTATTACAGAAATAAAATCAGCCACTGAAATATCCTCAAACTTTTCCAAAAAGTGTGTTGGACCAAGGAGAACAAGTGTGCAAACTTTGAGCAAAATCCAATGGTTGATAAGAGAGTTATTCAAGCAAGTAAGTTAGGGTTTCTGCAGCCCTAGTGGTTGAAGATGAAATTTTGTAACAGCAGCAATAAGTACCCCCTATATGGGGATGCCCTAGTGGTTGTGAGGTGCCCAAGGCACAATGAAAACAATCCACTTTGCAAGAAGTAAAAATGATCAAAAATCATGTTTCCCAATGCAATATTTTATTTCTTCAATACAACAAATCAATGACTAGTGCCTTTATTGTTGGGTTAATGGAGTCATAAGGATCTTAGAGAAGCTACATCCTTGGGGTTGTAGCTAGGGTTTAATCTAAGAGGGTGTATTCCCTTATACTTCTCTTAGCAAACCCTTAATCAATGAGATGATGCAAATAAATTGATGAAGGCTATGGTGGGGGTGGATGCCCTTATATTTCCTACCTAGCTCCTAGCATAAAAATACTTGAATTGAATAAAATGATAGCAAGAAAGCAAAAACCATACCAAGATCAAGAGAAATGATAAGACAATTCACCACAAGAGCTAGGAAGAATCATCCAAATCTAGTGCTAGGCCTTCCTCCATCAACCATTCATAACATAGCCATAAACAAGTGCACAAAAGCTAAAAGATCCAAGAGGGCTGAAAATTTTAGACCAAGTCTCTAACAAGAGGGAGAGTTATGATTCAAAATGAGATCTTGTGATCTCTATTTATACTAAAAGTAGCTAACATAGTTTTTCCACAAATTAAGGAGTAAAAGACAAGATTAGGGGTCAACAACCCTAATCTTGCCCCCTTCGCAAAACAATATTAAACAATTCACTTAAAATTTCGTCTTTTGCACAAATTAAACCCTAATTTAAGAGGACGTCACCCCTTTAAGGGACGTTTTTAACCTTTGAGGAGGTCATTGGTGTTGGAGAAGCATGGAAGGGCCTCCAAAGGCCATGTGTCAAGAATCTAGGCACTCATATCATGGTGAAGACTCTTCTCCTCCTCAAATTTCCATGTGTCAAAGAGTGGCACCTAACCACCATGCCCTAGCCCTCCAATATAATGACATCAAGCTCAAAAATGGAACATTTTTCCTCTCCTGGGAAAATCATTTTGCAAGTAGGGGGTGGGATAGGTTTTCCAAGTCATCATCAAGGACGTCCAAGTCTGATCTCTCTCATCTGGCATGTGGGCCCCTAGCATCCAACCTATGGGCTTGTATCCCCATGGAAGCACAAGTTAGGCTTGTTCTCCCAAAATTGTCCACTAGCTAGGTCCTGGAAAGACAAATGAGCACACGCTCCAAGGATTTTAAGTCATACATCATGATAAGTGAACCCAATCAATAAATAAGTCATCTAAGCATGTGAATCAAATATCACCATATCAAACAATTAACAATTGAAAGACACTATGTGACTTTTCAAGCTTAAGTATGGGAGGGTTGACGAGGTGTCCTATTGTGTAGATATTTCCCTAGGTTGAGGAGAGCTTCCAAGAGGTCCCTCTATAAGCCGTGTAAAGTGTATGAGGTGGATGGGGTCAAGAATCAATGGGAATAGGGCTCATGACATACTAGGGGTCATAGTGTCTCATTCATGGGTGCCTTTATAGAGGGTGTGTGGTACCTTCGTCCGCAATGCACTTTTTCGAAGCCCAACATTTACCTTTTATCTTTATTTTTTTACATTTTCTTTCATAACAGCATCAGGAGAGGTTGAAGGTCACTGCCTTGGCATGGTGACTAGGTGGTGGCAATGTCACCCACAAATACCTAATGGAAATGAGAAGGTTGGCTCGTGATGAGACCTCCTTTATCTCAGCCATGCAACTGAGATTCACTACCCTGGTTTTGTGACTAGATGATGACAATGTCATACCACTAGATATCCATGGGCGTGATAGGTCGGCTTGTGATGAGGCCCCTTATCCTTCAACTAGCCTTTTAAGAATTTATTTATTATATTGTGGGTCCCCTTTATTTAAAGATAAGTGTTTCATTTATTTCTTGGGTGATCCCTGGATGAAGCATCTGGAAGGTTTATATGAGGATTTTATCTTTTACCCAACCCCAACCCCTCTGGTCCTTTAGCCCCTTCTTCCCATAAAATGAGGGACAACCCCTTCTTAGGTCAATATACCCTAAAATCCCAAGAGATAAGGAAATGGAGGGGAATAATGATGGAAAGTGGTAAGTATGTTCGGAAATGGTACAATTGCTCATTAAGGGAGTTCCCAGTAGCAAACCCATTCCCAAATAAGACCACTTACTAGGGCACAATGTCAACCACTAAGGTGAAGCAGGGGAAAAGGCCTAATGTCCAAGCACAAATCATGAAATATAGAGAAATCTAAGATACAACATAATCAAATGGCTTAGATATTGAAATGATTCTCACCATAATACTAACTTGTACCTCATGGAGCAAGGCCCACTACCTTTCGGAAGCCAACTAGTGTGGTGGATGCCATTTGTAAACCTGTGACCATCTGTGTTGGTGAGTGGGTTTTCCATCTATGCAAAGGGTAGTATTGTTGGTCATGTCATCTCTAAACACTCCATATTTTCAACCGGAGGGCCTCAAGACATATTCTCCTTAGTTATCCACAAAATGGGGATAACATTTGGCTCCTACTTGGGGACATGTGCTCATCGTAGAGTGCATGAGAACCGCAACATCTCCTAGTAGACATGTGCATGCAAGGAAACATCAAACTGTCAAGTGCAGGATGGCCTACTCATCCTTGTTCTCATATGATCAAATCCAAACCAACTAAGCTAGAAAAAGAAAATTTTGACATTTTTTTTTAATTCTAAACTAACCATGCAATCAATATGCAAGTAGAGTAAAATTAAAATGAAATGCATCTAAACTAGTATGAGCAATCAAGATGCAAAATGCAGGGAATCAAAATGACTTACTTACTTACCTAGGGCACAGGCCTTGAAGAAGTCATGTGACTTGGATGTGAGGTTGGAGAAGAGACCCATCTATTGGTAATGAAATATTTCTCCTGTCTAATGTTGTCAGATAGTACTTTTCTTTGTCATAATTATTTATGATGACGTAAGGTCCACACCATGAATTGTTATCTTTTTGTTCATATATGGGTTTTCCCTTTCTTTTGTCCCACATGAGCACAAGAATTCCTTCATCGAAATCGATGCAAGGTGTATTCTCATCGTATGGAGGCTTTGTGTGGACTGTATTTTTTATGATTTCTTCAAGTTTCTTATATTCCTTTTGTATAATATGAATAGATTATGGCTCCTTATTATGGTACTGTGCAACCTTCTTTTTATCCATCCATGGGAGAAACATCTCTACTGCATCTTCCTGCATGAAGGGTAACTCAGATGGATCATACTCAAAAATATGTGAAGGTATATCAGGGTAGTGTTCATTGACATAGTTGGGCCCCTTTAGATTCATCACATGTGTGTCTTTTTTGTCCATGTTATCCAAGATCACATGTGTTCCATCGCCCATGGGAATATATGCATGTGTAAGGTTCATACTAAGGAAACCTCCAAGGGTTGAGGACCAGGTCCTTGACAAGAGAATCCCACATGCATCAGGGACATTGATCACTAATATATCCATGAGGATGTCGATATATGGAAAATATATCAAAAATACCTCAATTTCTTCACATACTCCCAAGACCTTAACTCTTCTTGAATCAATACCACAAACATTTTCATAAGGTCGGGTCGTCTTTAAATCAAGTTGTTTCATTACCTTCAAAGATATGACATTTGTTGAGGCCCCTGAATCAAGCATGCAGTTGTTCAAGCAGAGGCCATTCATGCCTAATGAGAGATAGAAAGGAGGGTTCTTGTATTTTGGCCGATCGAGATACATAGTGTTTAATACGATGGCAGGATCCTCTTTCTCAGTTGGCACCTATAATATCCTTAAAAATTCCCTTTTTACGGAAGGGATCTTACACACCTCTGTCACTGGGACTGTCATATTCAATTTTCCAAACATGTTTGCAACATCTATATTCAATTGAATTTCATCTGTAGGAGTTGGATTAGGAAGTGTTATCGCACAATCTATACTTTCCCAAATCCCAAGGCAATTACGGGAGATTGGCATAACAAACAGGATATCCTATCATTGTCACCTTAATAGGAAATCCCCACTTTTTAGGGATAGGTAGGGTCTACCCCAGGGGAGGCATCCCCAGTAACCTAAAGGAATGAAAAATTAGGTTTATGGTCAAGATATATTCCCCCCTCTCATTGGTTACCAAAGTCACTAAGTTGAAGTCTAAAATATGAGGTTAATGAAGTGCTTGATGTACCTGCCCAGAACAAGACAATATAGCATGCATATACAATAATTCCAAGTACAAATATGATAATAACACCCCAATAGAAAATGGACAGTGAAAATAAGTCTAGATGATATAAAATTCTAGGAGTTAATAAGTTTACAAGAGCAATTAATAAATTATAACAACTGCAATAAAAGTTATTCGGAATTGCTTGAAAAGACATTGAAAAGATAGCATTTACTAAGCATAATGATCATCAAATTTCATAAGCAACTTCTGAAGTGTTTAGCTAGCATTCAAAGTCAATTATGCAGAAAATTTGTTGCAGCTAGATGGTTGTAGCAAACATTTATAACAACAGTAAGAAAGTTAGAGATCTAGGCTAAATTAGTGTTAGATTTAATTAGTAATAGCTTAAGAGAATAGTGTTTGAGTGTTTGATCAACCTTCCAACAAAAGAGAGACAAGAGACTAGTGCCTTTAGGGTTTATGGAGTCAATTATATAAACACATTAACTTGGAGAGACAACAATGATTATATTTGTCTAAAAGATAACAAGGAGGAAGCTTGAGAAGTAGTACCTTAAGTTCTCAAGCACCAAGCCTCAAAGAGAAGGCTCAACTAGAGTGTAGGCACTTATAGGCCCTAGTGATTTCTCTTATCCTTAGACTGTTGAAAAATATTTAATGCAATAAGAACTAGACAAGGCTTCCAAAGTGATAGCACTTTAGGGCTCTAGAATTTTGTCTAGACAAGATCTTCTTAAGCAAAAATAGCAAAATAAAGAGCAAGAAAGAAGCACCTTATGTTTCTTACTCCTAGGGTTTCAAGCAAGCAATTCCATAATCTTACATATGAACAAGTAAACATGCCATATACATTTATAATGAAATGAAAATTTCATATTTACTTACTTCACCAAGAATAATCAAGCATAAACACCCTAGATTTGCAAAAATTTCACTAAGAAATGATCCAAAATGCATCCAAAATAGCCTCCAAGCAAGTGTGCCTTAGTAATTTCATCCAATAACCCCTTTAGGGAGAACATTTCAGTCCCCCCTCTTGTGAGAGGTGATTTGTGATGTAAAAATGAGAGCACTTTATGTTTATTTATACAAAATTTTGACATTTAATTAATTTTCAGGTCAAAATAAGCTCGACTCGGCCAATTTACAATAAAATTCAATTCTCCCATAATAAAAATTAATTAGCATCTAAACACGCCTCTAAGGGTAACGACATTCCCTTCTAGGGTGACGTTGAGGCCTAATTGTGGAATGTTGAGCCTAAAATGTAGGGTGTTCTGCCTCCAAAGGCCCCAGATGATGCCCACACGTGTCACCAGGCTCATAAATTCCTCCAAAACAAAATCCCTAGATCTAGATGAAGTCTATGATCATGATGGTGACATCCAAGGCCCTCGAGGGCCAACTTCCATGTGGAAGAGAAAGGTCCCCCTGGGTCTAGGTCTGTCAGGGTGCCTCCGAAGGCAACGCCCTTCTTTTCCCTAGTGAAAATCTTCAATTTCTTCTTACCCCTGGTTGGAGTTGCAGCATCCATCTGTGGGATATAATCCCCCATGAAGGTCCAAGCTAATCATTCCCTCATGTGTACCTATCCATCGGGAAACGTCCTGCAGCAACAACAAGTACACCCTCTAGGGGTTCATAAGTCACAGGGATCATAGCATGTAAATGATATCCAATAATTAAATTACCCAAACATGTGCATCAAACCCCCCATAACCCAAACAAATTTTCAAAGATGCTATGCAAATTGAAAAGTTAGGTTTGGAGAAGGTCTCAGGGTGTCATATTGGGCTAACCTCTCTTAATTTTGGGGTGTTTCCCAGGTGGGATCTAATCTAAGTCATGTAAGTGTATGAGGTGGCATAGGGTAAGTATAGAGGGCGATTTGCACCTTGTCATAAATGCAATTGTTTCCTAGACTAGTCATTACCTTTTATTCTTAGTTTTATTTATTTTGATATTTTTCTTTTTTGCTTCGAGGGAATAGGTAAGGGACATTGTTTTGGCTTGATGACCATAGGTGACAGCGTTATCCACAAACATTTCATAGAAATGAGAAGGTCGGCTCGTTATGAGACCCCCTTTATCTTGGCTATGTCACCAAGAGCCACTACCCTAGTTTGGTGACCATATAGGTGGTAGTGTCATACCACTACATGCCCATGGGCATAAAAGGTCATCTCGTGATTTGACCTCCTATCCATCAACTAGTACCTTGAGTGTTTTTGGATCTTATGGGTCCCCTTTTCTTACTGAGAAGTTTTTCAAAGCTTTCTCGAGGATCCCTGGGTGAATCATATCAAAGGTTTCAACATTGGATTTTAACTCTTTCCATCTACTTTTACCATATGGGCCTTTAGCCCCTTCTTCCCACAAGGTAAGGTACAACCCTTCCTAGCATAGCCAATCCAAAGGCCCAAACAAGGATAGAGGGAATGGAAAGAATAAGGATGGAAAGTGGTAAGTATGGAGGGAATGGACAATGATGTTTCAAAGACCCACCCAATAGCAACCCATCCTAAAGGGAAACCAACTTACTAGGGAATTGTGTTACCCTTCCAGGTATAAATGAGACAAAGAGCATAATTTCCAATCAAACGTCATGAAATGAAGAAGGATTCAATACAACATATTCATGTACTTTAAAAATCAGAGTAATACATACCATGATACCCGGACTCATTACCTCATGGAGAAAGACCCGCTGCCTCTTCAGGACCAGGCTAGCGGGATTGATACTCTTGTTGGTGATGAATGGGTTGCACTGAAGAAAAGAGGGGCCCTCTGGGGCCATGCTCAAGTCATCTGGATCTTGGTACTCCATGTCTAGAACTTGTGGGCCTCGAGACATGATCTCCTTAGTTATCCCTAGGCTAGGGGATAACCTCTGGCTCCAACTTGGGGACATGTGTTAACCGTAGAGCGCATGAGAACCTCAGGATCTATGGTATGACCTGTGCCTACTAAATCTCAACAAAGGATATTAGTAATCCCTAGGGTGGTGATATCACCCCTTTTCCATAAATGATATAATAAACAAATAAAGAGCATCTATAATCTAGCATATGATCATGAGAATACATATATACATAATGAAACAAGATAATATGAAAATGAAACAACAACTATGCTAAAATGATATGCAATGGTATGTACAATGGATGCAAATGCCTACCTATCCTAACTCACATGTACTTACCTATCAAATTCTAGGTATAAGCATACAACCAGTACAACCACGCTAGTAATGTATCATAACACCTGCTTATGTGATTCATCATAAACCAAAACAATGAAAAGTTAAGCACAAGATAAACATGAGTTAGAGCATCCATTGTATCATAGGAAGTCGTAAAGTATAGCTCATGGAAGTGGGAGGGAGGGACAAAATCATGCCAAGTCACCCTTCTAGAAAATTGATCAATCTGTCTTAGAAAAGGATCGTGAGAGGTCAAGGACTCAAAGGTGTGGCTCAAAGAGTCTGAGGGTTTCCTATCTTGGACGTCATCACTCCCTGGGGTATGAGAAGGGATTAACAAGAACTTAGAGGGAAACTGACAACTTCTCAAGGGAAAACTGAAAGATTGAGATAATAAACTTCTTAACGAATTCAACCTCCCCTTGAATTCTAATGAAACTTTTTTCCTGAAAGAAAACTTGAAACAAGAGACATGTTCCCCAACTTCATCCTTAATGACATAACAAAGTAAATAAATCAGAGGGAGTTGGACAACCTTGTCACAAGTATCCTACTTCATGCAAGCAACATCCTCACCTTTATCAAAATTGGAGTAAAACAACGGTTGATAATATTCTTCATAGAATAAATCCAAGTGCTCAAAGGGATACTCATCAAAATCCTCAAGGTATGACCAAAAATCATCAGGAGAACTTTGCACTGGGTCATCCTTGGGTGCTTGGGAAACTTCTGTAACTATATC
Organism: Picea engelmannii; assembly: GCA_009831015.1. Classification (NCBI taxonomy): domain Eukaryota; kingdom Viridiplantae; phylum Streptophyta; class Pinopsida; order Pinales; family Pinaceae; genus Picea; species Picea engelmannii. The sequence continues at coordinate 83,426 of ML825237.1, read as the reverse complement.
ATCATCTTGTTGCCAAACATCAAAATTATTAGGAACATCATATGATTGTTGTAAAGGCAACATTAGAATATATCCTTCCATATCATAAATGGGATCCTCATCAAAACCAATCACATCACACTTACATCTTCCAACATGTACAAACTCATCAATATTATCAACCATGTCACTATCTTTATTATAACATGAAGGATTTAATGCATCCAAGGGCTCCTCTAATACTTCTTCACTTTCCAAATCATAAAATAAAGCATCATCAAAACCTTGGAAAGGGAAATAACTTACCATGTTCACTTCTTGTTGTGCAAGAGCATCAAAGTCTTGGATGAATTCATCAAATGGAAGAGCATCCAGTACATCATCCCCGAGACTTGTCTCTTTAATCATTTTTTCTCCTTCATAAGAAAATGAAGGACCTAGCTCTTTCAAGGGTTCCTTTACTTCTTCACCTTCTGAATCATAGAACAAAGTGTCATAAAAAACAAGGAAAGGAAAATGATTCACCTCATTCTCTTTGTCTTGTGCAGGAGAGATAGGATCTTGGAGAGCTTCATCGGACGAAGGAGTGAATAATAGTGCTTCAACCTCATAACTCACTTATTTACTCAAGTATTTACTGCATTCTATCAAATCATGGGAAAAATATTGCTCCTCTTCAAGGGGTTGAAAAGATTCTTCATAAATCTTTCCTTCTATATCAAAGGGTTCCTGGTATTGAGTATGGTATACATCCCTAATATCTTCCATAATATCAGTGGTGAATCCTTCATCCTCTAGGGATATTGCAAAATTTTGAAGGGCATCTTCATATGTCTGGCATTGTGGTTTCACAAACTCAATAAACCTACTGATGAGGTCTATGAAATATGATATACCCTTATATTTGCAACAACCCTTAATCCAATCTTGCAAAAAAGGCGGCAAGGAAAGTATGAACAATTTTACCAGAACATCCTCCCCTTCAAATTCTATCTCACTTATGTACTTCAAGAATTATACAATGTGAGTAATTGGGAGGCCTCTGAATCTTGGAGAGTTGTTTAACCATTTTATATCAAAATAATGTGGGTATCCTTGAAAACTTTCAGAATAAATAGTCGGATACACTTGTTCCCAGAGCTCCATGATCCCATATCTTGGAAATATCACAAAGTTGAGAGTAAGGTGGCACCTTGGAAAAGGTCAGTGGAGTCCCCAAATATCCTTTTAAGGATTATCAAAGGGATTCAGGGAATTACCCTCAGTGGAGTCACCAGGTAAGCTTCGTAAGATTAATTCTGTGAGGGAAAGGCTTACCGAAAAAGTGTCATTGAGGAATGTTGACTCAGTGTTCCCCGGCAACGGCGCCAAAAATGTTATCGTGCAATCTATACTTGCCCAAATCCCAAGGCAAGTAAGGGATATTTGCGTAACAAACAAGATAACTTATCAATGTCGCCTTAATAGGAAATCCCCACTTTTTAGGGATAGGTAGGGTCTACCCCAAAGGAGTCATCCCCGATAACCTAAAGGAATGGAATATTAGGGTTATGGTCAAGATATATTCCCCCCTCTTACAGGTTACCAAAGTCACTAAGTCTGTGTCTAAAAGATGAGGTTAATAAATTTCTTGATGTACGTGCCTGGAACAAGACAATATAGCATGCATATACAACAATTCCAAGTACAAATATGTTAATAACAACTCAATAGACAATGGACAGTGGAAATAAGTGCTAGCTGATATAAAATTGCAGCAGTTAATAAGTTTACAACAACAATTAATAAATTGTAACATTTGCAATAAAATCTCTTCAGAATTGCTTGAAAAGACAATGAAAAGATAACATTTACTAAACAAAATGATAATCAAATGTCATAAGCAACTTCTGAAGTCTTTATCTAGCATTCAAAGTCAATTATGCAAAAAAATGTTTGCAGCTAGATGGTTGTAGCAAACATTTATAAAAACTGCAAGAAAGTTAGTGATTTAGGCTAAATTAGTGTTACATTTAATTAGTAATAACTTAAGAGAATAGTGTTTGAGTGTTTGATCAACCTTCCAACAAAAGAGAGACAAGAGACTAGTTCCTTTAGGATTTATGGAGTCAATTATATSAKCACATTAACTTGGAGAGACAACAATGATTATACRTGTCTAAAAGATAACAAGGWGGAAGCTTGAGAAGTAGTACCTTAAGTTCTCAAGCACCAAGCCTCAAAGAGAAGGTTCAAATAGGGTGTAGGATATTCAAGGCCCTAGTGATTTCTCTTATCCTTAGACTCTTGAAAAATATTYAATTCAATMAGAACTAGACAAAGCTTCTAAAGTGCTAGCACTTTAGGGCTCTAGAAGTTTGTTTAGACAAGATCTTCTTAAGAAAAACAATCAAAATAAAGAGCAAGAAAGAAACACCTTATGTTTCTTACTCCTAGGGTTTCAAGAAARCAATTTCATAATCTTACATATGAACAAGTAAACATACCATAGACATTTATCATGAAATGAAAATTGTAGATTTACTTACTTCACCAAGAATAATCAAGCACAAAAACCCTAGATTTGCCAAAATTTCACCAAGAAATGATCCAAAATGCATCTAAAATAGCCTCCATGCAAGTGCGCCTTAGTAATTTCAGCCAATAACCCCTTTAGGGAGAAAATTTCAGTCCTCCCTCGTGTTAGAGATGAGTTGTGATGTAAAAATGAGAGCACTTTATGTTCATTTATACAAACTTTTTACCTTTAATTAATTTTTAGGTCAAAATAAGGTCGACTTGGCCAATTTAAAATAAAATTCAATTTTGACATAATAAAAATTAATTAGCATCTAAAGACACCTCCAAGGGTGATGTCATGCCCTTCTAGGGTGACGTTGAGGCATAAAGGTGGAATGTTGAGCCTAAAATGTAGGGCGTTTGGCCTCCAGAGACCCCAGATGATGCCCAAACGTGCCACCAGGCTCATAAATGCCTCCAAAATGAAAACCCTAACTCTGGATGAAGTCTAGGGTCATGACAGTGATGTCCAAGGCCCTCAAGGGACAACATCCATGTGGAAGAGCAAGGTCCCCCTGTGTCTAGGTCTGCCAGGGTGCCTCTTAAGGAAACGTCCTTCTTTTTCCTAGTGCAAATATTCAATTTCTTCTTGCCCCTCATTGGGGTTGCAGCATCCATCTGTCGGCTTTAATCCCCCATGAAGGTCTGGGCTAATCATTCCCTCATGTGTACCTATCCATTGAGCAAGGTCCTGCAACAAGAACAAGTATGCCCTCCAGGGGTTCATAAGTCACAAGGATCATAGCATGTAAATCAAATCCAATAATTAAATTACCCAAGCATGTGCATCAAACCCCCCTTAACCCAGACAAATGCTAAAAGATGTTATGCAACTTGACAAGTTAGGTTTGGAGAAGGTCTTTGAGTATCCTATTGGGCTAACCTCTCTTAAGTTTGGGGTATTTCCCGGGTGGGATCTAATCCAAGTCATGTAAGTGTATGAGGTGGCATAGGGTAAGTATTTGGGCATGGGGTGCACGTAATAATAGGGAAATGTAAAGTCTTACCTGTGGATGCCTTTGTAGAGGGCGAGTTGCACCTTGTCATAAATGCAATTGTTTCCTAGCCCATTCATTACCTTTTATTCTTAGTTTTATTTCTTTTGATATTTTTATTTTATACTTCAAACGAATAGTTGAGGGCCATTGTCCTGGCTTGATGACCAGAGGTGACAGCGTTATCCACAAACATTTCACAGAAATGATAAGGTTGGATCGTGGTGAGACCCCCTTTCTCTTGGCTATGCCACCAAGAGCCACTACCATGGTTTGGTGACCAGATAGGTGGTATTTTCATACCGCTACATGCCCATGGTCATAATAGGTCGGCTCGTGATGAGACCTCCTATCCATCAACTAGTACCTTGAGTGTTTATGTATCTTATGGGTCCCCTTTTATTACTGAGAATCTTTTCATAGCTTTCTCGGGGATCTTGGGCGAATCATCTCAAAGGTTTCAACATTGGATTTTAACTCTTTCCAACTACTTTTACCCTCTGGCCTTTAGCCCCTTCTTCCCACAATGTAAGGTACAACCCTTCCTAGCGTAGCCAATCCCAATGCCCAAACAAGGATTGGGGGGATGGAAGAAATAAGGATGGGAAGTGGTAAGTATGGAGGGAACAGATGATGATTTTTCACAGACCCACCCAGTAGAAACGCATCATAAAGGGAAACCAACTTACTAGGGCATCATGTTACCATTCTAGGTATAAATGAGGAAAAGAGCATAATTTCCAAGCAAACGTCAAGAAATGAAGAAGGATTCAATACAATATATTCAAGTACTTCAAAAATCAAAGTGATACATACCATGATACCCAGACTCATTACCTCGTGGAGAAAGACCCGCTGCTACTTCAGGACTAGGATGGTGGGATGGATACTGCAACTGGTGATGAATGGACTGCACTAAATAAAAGAGGGGCCCTCTGGGGCCATGCTCAAGTCGCCTGGCTCTCGGTACTCCATGTATAGAAACTATGGGCCTCGGGACATGATCTCCTTAGTTATCCCTAGGTTAGAGGATAACAGGAAGCAACTCACATACTGGCGTTGGAGGTGGTGGAGGCACCTTTTCTGTTGTTGGAAGAGTATATGGTTGTAATGGAGGAACTAAAGCATTTTTTCTTATGCAGTTTATAATTTCCCTCCGCTTTAATTCCTTCTTCTGATCATATGTCAATTTACTTAAGGCTTGGAGTCTCCCCTCTCTTTCTCCTATTCTTCTAGCTTCATTGATCGGTTCTTGAGTAACTTGTTGATCGTTGAGATTGCAAATCATGAAGTTCATACCATCTAGATAATCTTTGTCTTGTCGAGGGAACTGATCTTCCCTGTGGGGTTCTTGGCATGGGAGACACCAAGCTTCTATATCAACTATCCCAACAGGTTTCAAAGTATCTGGGGCCTTTTCCTCTTGTTGAGGTCTTAGTTTCCAACCGGTGACATCTCTCGATTGTCTGGCAAACTAAGGTCTCATAGAAGATTGAATTATTTCCATTGTAGTCATACAGTTGATAAGTTGATCCTTTATATGGACAAACTGAGTATTCATCTGGTCTATCTTCTTAGTTAGGAGAGAAATTGGATCATGAACTTTGTTATTGGAAACCTTCGTCCTTAATTTTGTCTTGTTGCAAGGGTGTTGAAAAGGTTCTATTTTTTAATCAAGGAGATTCTCTTCAATGTCGATACTAAATTATTTAGCCTCTGCCAATGATGTGGTATTTTTATCTTTAAGAATGTATCAGAACTACCCTTCAAAGTCATTCATGTAAAGGAGACGAACTGATGATGTTGTAGGACGGTAATCTGTTGGAATTTGATTGTACAACCTATCAAATCTTGAAATGAATTCCCTTACCGTTTCATTCTCCTTTTTCTTTATTTTATTGAACTGAGTCCCAAGTGTCCCGCCATCTTATTTTTCTGACCATCTGCTTTTAAATAAGGTGAAAAAGGCATCATAGGTCATGATCTGATTATCAGGGAGTCCCTTGAACCAATCAAGGGCTTCATCAATCAATGATGAGGCGAATAGTCTCATGGCCACATCTTTATGATCAATACCTGCATTTTCCATATTTCGGCCAATGACATAAATGTGGTCATTGGCAGTTATCACATTGTTTCCTACGAACTTTTGCAACTACTTGTTGACATCTATTGGCATCTGGATAGGGTAACCTTGGATATTGGTCATGTTAAGGGATTTGTTGAGGTCTCTTACCCAAGGGAGATCCATTGGAGAAAGGGGAAGGGATTTATGGAAAAGGGTTTTAGCAACAGGAGATTTGAGAGGAGGCCTTCTTTGGTAAACCTTAGAATGCTTGAACCTCCCAAGGGGAAAAGGTTTGAGGAAAGAAGGGTTTTGGGAAGGTGGAGTTGTCAGATGAGTTTTAAAACACACTCATAAAGAAAGGTGGAAAGGGAACATTCCTCGGGTGGAGTCGCCAGGTAAGCTAAGGGAAAATCTTTGGGATAACTTACCAAAGTTTTGTTAGGGTACGAAGAAGATTCAAAATATTCCTTGGAAATGGTGCCAAAATTTTATAGAGAAATTTGTAGGTTGGAAAATCCCGACCCAACCACAGAACAAGTGCAACAAATTAAGTATCCTACACCCAATGTCACCTCGATGTAGGTCCCGCACTTCAAGGTTGAGTAGGTCACTCTAGGAAGGTGATCCTAGTGACCATAAGACGATTGAGATGGAAATGGATATGTATGGAAATGAAACCCATATAGGTCAAGTCTAAGTGGAGTGAAAGGTGGAAAGAGATTCCTTGAAACTCAAGTAATTGTTTCCCCACAGGTATAACACTTATTTGGATGGTTGTACCTGCCCGAGACACAAGGAAAGACACTTTGCAATAGTATATGTTAGTTAGATCAGGAAGTTAAGCTTGTTGTCCCTAATTTGCAGTAGTATATAACAATATATATCAGCAAATAAATGGTACTATAAGTTGCTCAATAAATTCTAAAGATCAAGTAGAAAATGCAAGAGAAAAACTAGTAAATGACTAGCTAAACTCAAGATGAAAAACCAATACTCTTAGCATAAAAGATAAGGTTGTTGTAAACACTTGTCTATAGAAAATTATATCAGCCTTATGGATGTAACATTCTATGTATTACAGCAATAAAATCAGCCACTGAAATCTCCTCAAACTTTGCCAAAAAATGTGTTGGACCAAGGAAAACAAGTGTGCAAACTTTGAGTAAAATCCAATGGTTGATAAGAAAATTATTCAAGCAAGTAAGTTAGGGTTTCTATAGCCCTAATGGTTGAAGATGCAATTTTGTAATAGAAGCAATAAGTACCCCCTAGATGGGGACTCCCTAGTGGCTTTGAGGTTCCCAAGGCACAAGGAAAACAATCCACTCTGCAAGAAATAAAAATGACCAAAAATCATGTTTCCCAATGCAATATTTTATTTCTCCAATGCAACAAATCAATGACTAGTGCATTTATTGTTGGGTTAGTGGAGTCACAAGGAGCTTAGAGAAGCTACCTCCTTGGGGATATAAGCCCTTTTACTCCCCAAGGCAAGTTTCTCTAAGCTAGGGTTTAAGCTAAGAGGGTGTATGCCCTTATACTTCTCTTAGAAAACCCTTAATCAATGAGATGAAGCAAATAAAATGATGAAGGCTATGGTGGGGGTGTATGCCCTTATACTTCCCACCTATATCCTAGCATAACAATACTTTAATTGAATAAAATGATAGCAAGAGATCAATAACCATACCAAGATCAAGAGGAAATGCTAAGACAATTCACCACAAGAGCTAGGAAGCATCATCCAAAGCTAGCACTAGGCCTTCCTCCATCAACCATTCATAATATATCCATAAAAAAGTGCACAAGAGCTAAAAGAGCCAAGAGGGACAAAAATTTCAAACCAAGCCTCTCACAAGAGGAAGAGTTATGATTCAAAATGAGATCTTATGATCTCTATTTATACTAAAAGTAGCTAACATAGTTTGTCCACAAATTAAGGCGTAAAACACAAGATTAGGGGTCAACAACCCTAATATTTCCCTCTTAACAAAATAATATTAAACAATTCACTTAAAATTTCATCTTTTGCACAAATTAAACCCTAATTTAGGAGGGCATCACCCATATAGGGGACGTTTTTCCACTTTGAGGAGGTCGTTGGTGTTGAAGAAGCATGGAAGGGCCTCCAAAGGCCATGTGTCAAGCATCTAGGCACTCATATCATGGTGAAGACTCTTCTCCTCAAACATCCATGTGTCAAAGAGTGGCACCTCACCACCATGCCCTAGCCCCCCAATATCATGATGTCAAGCTTAAAAATGGAATGTTTATCCCCTCCTGGGAAAATAGTTTGGCAAGTAGGGGGTGGGGTAGGTTTTCCAATTCATAATCAAGGTCGTCCAAGTCCGATCTCTCTCATCCGGCATGCAGGCCCCTGGCATCCAACCTGTGGGCTTGTATCCCCATGGAAGCACAAGCTAGGCTTTTTCTCCCAAAACTGTCCACCAGCTAGGTCCTGCAAAGACAAATGAACACGCTCTCCAATGATCTAAAGTCATAACATCATGATAAGTGAATCCAATAAATATATAAGACATCTAATCATGTGCATCAAATATCACCATATCAAACAATTAACATCTCAAAGACACTATGTGACTTGTCAAGCTTAAGTATGGGAGGGTTGACGAGGTGTCCTATTGGGTAGATATTTCCCTAGGTCAAGGAGAGGTTCCAAGAGCTCCCTCTCTAATCCCTGTAAAGTGTATGAGGTGGATGGGGTCAACACTCAATGGGCATATGACTCATGACATACTAGGGGTCATAGTGTCTCATTCATGGGTGCCTTTGTAGAGGGTGTGTGGTAGCTTCGTCTGCAATGCACTTTTTCCAAGCCCTTCATTTGCCTTTTATCTTTCTTTCTTTATATTTTATTTCATAACAGCATAAGGAGAGATTAAAGGTCACTGCCCTTGCGTGGTTACTAGGTGGTGGCAATGTCACCCACAATTACTTAATGGAAATGAGAAGGTTGGCTCATGATGAGATCCCCTTTCTCTTAACCATGCAACAGAGAGTCACTACCCAGGTTTGGTGACTAGATGATGACAATGTCATACCACTAATATCAATGGATGTGATAGGTTGGCTCGTCATGAGACCTCATATCCTTCAACTAACATTTTAAGCATGTCTTTATTATATTGTCGGTCCCCTTTATTCAAGGATAAGTGTTTCATTGCTTTCTTAGGTGATCCTTGGGCAAAGTATCTGGAAGGTTTATATGAAGATTTTATCTTTTACCCAACACCAATCCCTCTAGGCCCTTAGACCCTTATTCCCATAAAATGAGGGACAACCCCTTCTTGGGTCAATATACCCTAAAATCCCAAGAGATAAGGAAATGGAGGGGAATCATGATGGAAAGTGGTAAGTATGGTCGAGAACGATGTGATGGATCATTAAAAGAGTTCCAAGTAGCAAACCCATTCCCAAAGAAGACCACGTACTAGGGCACAATTTCAACCTCCAAGGTGAAGTAGGGAAAAGGCATAATGTCCAAGCACACATCAAGAAATATAGAGAAATCTAAGATACAACATAATCAAATGGATTAGATATTGAAATGATTCTCACCATAATACTAACTTGTACCTCATGGAGCAAGGCCCACTGCCTTCTGGAAGCCAACTAGTGTGGTGGATGCCATTTGTAAACCTGTGACCATCTATGGTGGCGAGTGGGTTTTTCATCTCTGCAAAGGGTATTTCTGGTCATCTAGTCTCTCGGCACTCCATATCTGCAACCTGAGGGCCTCAAGACATCATCTCCTTAGTTATCCACAAAATGGGGATAACATTTGGCTCCTACTTGGGGACATGTGCTCGTCGTAGAGTGCATGAGAATCGCAGTGTCTCCAGGTAGACATGTGCCTGCAAGGAAACATAAAACTATCAAGTGTAGGATGACCTACTCGTCCTTGTTCTCATATGATTAAAATCCAAACCAACTAAGCTAGAAAAAGAAAATTTTAACATTTTTTTTTAATTCTAAACTAAGCATGAAATCAATATGCAAGTAGAGTAGAATGAAAATGAAATGCATCTAAACTAGTATGAGCAATCAAGATGTAAAATATAGGGAATCAAAGTAGTTGGAAAGAGTTAAAATCCAATGTTGAAACCTTTGAGATGATTCACCCAGGGATCCCCGAGAAAGCAATGAAAGGCATATTGGTAAGAAAAGGGGACCCATAAGATGCATAAACACTCAAGATACTAGTTGATAGATAGGAGGTCTCATCATGAGCTAGCCTATTATGACCATTGGCATGTAGCGGTATGACACTACCACCTATTTGGTCATCAAACCAGAGTAGTGGCTCTTGGTAGCATGGCCAAGAGAAAGGGGGTCTCATCACGAGCCAGCCTTCTCATTTCAGTGAAGTGTTTGTGGATAACGTTGTCGCCTTTGGTCATCAAGCAAGGACAGTGGCCCTCATCTTTTCCCATGAAAGAAAAAGATCAAAATAAATAAAGCTAAGAATAAAAGGCAATGAATGGGCTAGGAAACAATTGCATTCATGACAAGGCGCAGCTCGCCCTCTACAAAGGCACCCATGTGTAAGGCTTTAGATTTCCCTATTATTACATGCACCCCATGCCACCTCATACACTTACATGACTTGGATTAGATCCCACCCGGGAAACAACCCAAACTTAAGGGAGATTATCCCAATAGGACATCCTAAGACCTTCTCCAAACCTAACTTTTCAAATTTCATCACGTCTTTGAGCATTTGTCTGGGTTAAGCGAGGTTTGATTCACATGTTTGGGTAATTTAATTATTGGATTTGATTTACATGCTATGATCCCTATGACTTATGAACCACTGGAGGGTGTACTTTTTGTTGTTGCAGGACCTTTCCCGGTGGACAAGTACACATGAGGGAATGATTAGCTCGAACCTTCATGGGGGCTTAAAGTCTACAGATGGATGTTGCAACCCCAGCCAAGGGTAAGAAGAAATTGAAGATTTGCACCGAGAAAAAGAAGGACGTTTCTTTTGGAGGCACCCAGGAAGACCTAGACCCAAGGGGACCTTTCTCTTCCACATGGACGTTTGCCCTTGAGGGCCCTGAATGTCGCCATTGTGACCCTAGACATCACCCATAGCTAGGGTTTTCATTTTGGAGGCATTTATGAGCCTAGTGGCATGTGTGGGCATCATCTAGGGCTTCTGGAGGCCAAGCGTCTCACATCTCTAGCTCAACGTTCCACCTATGGGCCTCAACGTCACCCTAGAAGGGCATAACGTCACCCTTGGAGGTGTCTTTAGATGCAAATTAATTTTAATTATGTCAAATTTGAATTTTATTGTAAAATGGTCATGTCGGCCTTATTTTGACCTGAAAATTAATTAAAGGTCAAAATTTTGTATAAATAAATGTAAAGTACTCTCATTTTTACATCATATTTCACCTCTCACAAGAGGGAGGATTGAAATTTTCTCCCTAAAGGAGTTATTGGCTAAACACACCAAGGCACGCTTGCTTGGAGGCTATTTTGGATGCATTTTGGATCATTTTTTGGTGAAATTTTGGCAAATCTAGGGTTTTTGTGCTTGATTATTCTTGGTGAAGTAAGCAAATCTTCAATTTTCATTTCATGATAAATGTATATGGTATGTTTACTTGCTCATATGTAAGATTATTAAATTGCTTGCTTGAAACCCTAGGAGTAAGAAACATAAGGTGATTCTTTCTTGCTCTTTTTTTTGCTAGTTTTTCTTAAGAAGATCTTGTCTAGACAAACTTCTAAAGCCCTAAAGTGGTAGCACTTTAGAAGCTTTGTCTAGTTCTTATTGCATTAAATATTTTTCAAGAGTCTAAGGATACGAGAAATCACTAGGGACTAGAATTGCCTACACCCTAGTTGAACCTTCTCTTTGAGGCTTGGTGCTTGAGAACTTAAGGTACTACTTCTCAAGCTTCCACCTTGTTCTCTTTTAGACAAGTATACTCATTGTTATCTCTCCAAGTTAATGTGTTGATATAATTAACTCCATAAACCCTAAAGGCACTAGTCTATTGTATCTCTTTTGTTGGAAGGTTGATCAAACACTCAAACACTATTCTATTAAGCTATTACTAACTAAATCTAACACTAACCTAGCCTAGACAACTAATTTACTTCTTGTTGTTATAAATCACTGCTACGACCATCTTAAAGCAGCAAATTTTCTGCATCATCTACATTGAATGTTAGCTAAACACTTCTAAAATTGATTATGACATTTAATTATCATTCTGCCTAGTAAATGCCATCTTTTCATTGTCTTTTCAAGCAATTTTGAGACATATTTCTTGCAGATGTTACAAAATACCTTTTGTTGTTGTAAACTTTCATTTTGCTGCAATTTTATATTAGCTAGCATGTATTTCATTGGTTTATTGTCTTATTGAGGCACTAATATCATTTTGTACTTAAAACTACCATAAGTTGGCTTGTTGTCTTGTTCCGGGCAGGTATACTTCACCCATTACATTTTTCTTCATCTCTTAATACATAAACTCAGCGAGACCTTTTGAATTGAGTGACCAGTAAGAGGAGGGTTATCTTTGCATCTTTTTTTTAGTTTCACCATCCCTTTAGGTCACTAGGGACATCTCCCTTGGGGTAGTCTTACCCTACTCCTAAACAGAAAGGGGTTTCCTATTAAGGTGACAGTGATAGGTCACCCCCTTGTTATGCCAATCTTGTTTCACTTGCCTTGGGATTTGGGCAAGTATAGATTGCACAATAACATTGTTGGCATTGTTGTCGGGGAGCATTGAGTCAATTTTTTTCGAACGACAAATTTTCGGTAAGCCTTTTTCTCAAAACCTTTCACTTTTCAAAACTTGTTTGGTGACTGCACTAAGGGTCTTTCCCTCTTTTCCATTTGATAATCCCTAGAAGTATTATCTGGCAACTCCACTAATGACGAGGCCAACCATGGATTCTCAATGGGACCCAGGAAATTTTAAACCCTTTGATATGAGTGAAATCCCGGGTTACCATCGAGAAATGCCTCCGAAGTATGTAAAATGGCTCCCTAAATTCACTGGTGACGATGAGGTTAGAGCCAAAGACCACATGAGAAACTTAAGGGCCTTTTTTGAACTCCATCCTATTAGTGATGATGCTGAAGATCTAGCAATCAAAATTTTCTCTGCCACTTTTCATGGAAATTCTATAAAATGGTATGATAGTCTCCTTGATGATAGTATTACATCCATGGATCAATTAGAAGGGGTCTTCCTCAAGCGATGGAATATCAAAGAGGATCATATGGTGTTGGTGAACAAAACTAATCACATAAAGAATAATGAGAATGAGACCATTAGGAAGTTGCATACCAGGTTCCAAAAGTTGTCATGACAACTCCCTAGAACATATCGTCATGGACCTCAATTCCTCATTTTCCTCTATATCAGGGAATTCTCAGGACAATTAGGATTCCTGCTCGATAAAAAGAGCCCAAGGTCAATCCAAGAATCTTATGACATGGCCAAAAAAGTCGAAGCCAACATCTCCTCATCCAAAGAAAAACAATCCTTTGTCCCAGAAGTCAAGATTGGTGAGTCCAAAGGTACCCCAGATATTCTTAAGAGAATACATTTCCTTGAGACCTTTGTTGAAGAATTCTCGAAAAGGTTGGAGCAAGGCATTGATCAACAAGAGGTTGAGGAGAGGGATCTTGATGAAGGTTACCAATACCATGGGAAAGAAAAATAATTTACTCATGCTTCTAGCAAGGATAATGAGGACCTGATGGAAGAGCGAGAGCCTGAAAATATCAAACATGATGATGAAGTATTAATGTGTGCTCCTCCCTCTGATGAAACCATCCGATATCCTATTCCTCCTGCACAAAAAGAAGAGGATAAGATTAGTCACTTTCCTTTTCAGGTTTTTTACGATACCTTATTCTATGATTCAAAAGGAGAAGAAGAAAGGGAATCCTTAGACAAGTTAGACCCTCTGTATTATGAAGCTAAAGATGTAGGGGCAAGTCATGAGAACGAAGCATTGATGTTTTCTTTTTCATTTGATGAAGTCATCCAAGTCTTCAACGCTCCTGCACAACAAGAAGTGAATATGGTAAGTTATTTCCCTTTCCAAGATTTTGAAGATGCTTCATTTTGTGATTTGGAAAGTGAAGAACGGTTAGAGGAACCCTTGGATGTTTTAATCCCTTCATGTTACGATAAAGATAATGACATGGTTGATAATATTGACGAGTTCATACACGTTGGGAAACATAAATGGGATGTGATTGGGTATGATGGGGGATCCCATTTATGACATTGAGGGTCATTTCCAAATGTTTCCTTTACAACTATCATGTGAGGTTACTATTAATTTTGACATTTGGCAACAAGGAGATGATGTAGTTGCAGATGTTTTCCAAGCACCCAAAGGTGACCTAGTTCTATGTCCTCCTAATGATTTTTTATCAAACCTTGAGGATTTTGATGAGCATTCCTTTGAGCACTTGGATTTATTCTATGAATAATATTATCAACCATCGTTATGAACAGATCTTGATCAGGGTAAGGACATTTCTTGCCTAAAACAGGATACTTGTGACAAGTTTTTCTAGCTTCCTTCGATTACTTTCCCTCGTTATGTCACTAAGGATGCAGTTGCGAAACATGTCCATTTTCCCAAGTTTTCTCTAGGGAAGAGCCTTCTTTTAGAATTCAAGAGTAGGTTGAATCCTTAAGAAGAAGTTTGTTATCTCGATCTTTCATATTTCCCTTAAAAAATTGACAGTCATCCTCTAGGTTCTTTCTAGTCCCTTCCCAAAACTCAGGATGTGATGACGTCCAAGGTAGCCAACCTTCAGACTCTTTGAGTCAGTCTTTTGAGCCTATGATTTTTCACGATCCCTTTCTGAGATGGTTTGAGCACTTTCCTAGAAATGTAACTTGGCATAATTTTGTCCCTCCCTCCCACCTCCATGAGCTAGAATTTACAACTTCCTATCATATGATGCATGCTCTAACTCATGTTATTTTTGTGCTTAACTTGTCATTGTTTTGGTTTATGATGAAGCACAAAAGTGGGTATTATGAGGTATTGCTAGGATGGTTTCACTGGTTGCATGACTACACCTAGCATTCAATCAACAGGAAAGTAGAGGTGGGTAGGCATTTTCATCCATTGTATATACCATCTGCATATCATGATAGCATAGTTGTACTTTCATTTTCATATTATATTGTTTCATTATGTATATATGTATACTCATGATCACATGCTAGATTAGAGATGCTCTTTATTTTATTATATCATATATGAACAAGGGGTGATATCACCACCCTGAGGATTACTAATATCGTTTGTTGAGATTTAGCAAGCACAGGTCATACCAGAGATGTTGAGGTTCTCGTGTGCTCTACGGTGAGCACATATCCCCGAGTTGGAGCCAAATGTTATCCCCTAGCCTAGGGATAACTAAGGAGATCACATCTCAAGGCCCACATGTCCTAGACATGGAGTACCTAGATCCAGACGACTTGAGCATGGCCCCGGAGGGCCCCTCTTTTCTTCAGTGCGGTCCATTTATCACCAGAAGTAGTATCCATCCCACCAGCTTGGTCCTGAAGTAACGGTTGGTCTTACTCCATGAGGTAATGAGTCTGGGTATCATGGTATGTATCACTCCGATTTTTTGAAGCACTTGAATATGTTGTATTGAATCCTTCTTCATTTCATGACGTTTGCTTGGAAATTATGCTCTTTGCCTCATTCATACCTGGAGGGGTGACATGATGCCTTAGTAAGTTGATTTCCCTTTAGGATGGGTTTTCACTGGGTGGATCTGTGAAAAGTCATTGTCCGTCCCTCCATACTTACCACTTTCCATATTTAATTCTTTCATCTCCCCTATCCTTGTTTGGGCATTTGGATTGGCTACGCTAAGAAGGGTTGTACCTTGCCTTGTGGGAAGAAGGGGCTAAAGGCCGAGAGGGTAAAAGTAGTTGGCAAGAGTTAAAAGCCAATGTTGAAACCTTTGAGATGCTTCGCCAAGGGATCCCCGAGAAAGTAGTGAAAGGCTTCTCGGTAAGAAAAGGGGACCCATAAGATGCATAAACACTCAAGGTACTAGTTGATGGATAGGAGGTCTCATCATGAGCCAACCTATTATGACCATGGGCATGTAGCGGTATGACACTACCACCTATCTAGCCATCAAACTAGGGTAGTGGCTCTTGGTGGCATAGCCAAGAGAAAGGGGGTCTCATCACGAGCAAACCTTCTCATTTCCTTGAAGTGTTTGTGGATAACGTTGTCACCTATGGTCATCAAGCTAGGACAGTGGCCCTAAGTTTTTCCCTTGAAAGAAAAAGATCAAAAGAAATAAAGCTAAGAATAAAAGGCAATGAATGGGCTAGGAAACAATTGCATTCATGATGAGGTGCAGCTCACCCTCTACAAAGGCACCCACAGGTAAGGCTTTACATTTCCCTGTTATTACATGCACCCCATGCCCAAACACTTACTCCATGCCACCTCATACACCTACATGACTTGGATTAGATCCCACCTGGGAAACACCCCAAACTTAAGGGAGGTTAGCCCAATAGGACACCCTAAGACCTTCTCCAAAACTAACTTGTCAAATTGGATAACGTCTTTGAGCAATTGTCTAGGTTAAGGGGGGTTTGATGCACATGTTTGGGTAATTTAATTATTGGATGTGATTTACGTGCTATGATACTTGTGACTTATTAACCCCTGGAGGGCGTACTTGTTGGTGTTGCAGGGCCTTTCCCAGTGGACAAGTACACATGAGGGAATGATTATCTCGGACCTTCATGGGGCCTTAAAAGCCATCGATGGATGTTGCAACCCTAGCCAGTGGAAAGAAGAAATTGAAGATTTGCACCGGGAAAAATAAGGATGTTTCCTTTAGAGGCACCCTCGCTAGACCCAGGGGGACCTTGCTCTTCCACATGGGTGTTGGCCCTTGAGGGCCCTAGACATCACCATCATGACCCTAGACGTCATCCAAAGCTAGGGTTTTCATTTTGGAGGCATTTGTGAGCCTGGTGGCACCTGTGGGCATCATATGGGGCTTCTAGAGGCCAAGCATTCCACATTTCTAGCTCAATGTTCCACCTATGGGCCTCAGCGTCACCCTAGAAGGGCATGACGTCACCCTTGGAGGTGTCTTTAGATGTAAATTAATTTTAATTATGTCAAATTTGAATTTTATTGTAAAATGGCCAGGTCAACCTTATTTTGACCTTAAAAATAATTAAACGTCAAAATTTTGAATAAATAAACATAAAGTACTCTCATTTTTACATCATAACTCGCCTCTCACAAGAGGGAGGACTGAAATTTTCTCCCTAAAGGGGTTATTGGCTGAAATTACCAAGGCACACTTGCTTGGAGGCTATTTTGGATACATTTTGGATCATTTCTTAGTGAAATTTTGGCAAATCTAGGGTTTTGTGCTTGATTATTCTTGGTGAAGTAAATCTGCAATTTTTATTTCATGATAAATGTCTATGGTATGTTTACTTGTTCATATGTAAGATTATGAAATTGTTTGCTTGAAACCCTAGGAGTAAGAAACATAAGGTGTTTCTTTCTTGCTCGTTATTTTGCTAGTTTTGCTTAAGAAGATCTTGTCTAGACAAACTTCTAAAGCCCTAAAGTGCTAGCACTTTAGAAGCTTTGTCTAGTTCTTATTGCATTAAATATTTTTCAAGAGTCTAAGGACAGGAGAAATTGTTAGGGCCTAGAAGTGCCTACACACTAGTTGAGCCTTCTCTTTGAGGTTTGGTGCTTGAGAACTTAAGGTACTACTTCTCAATCATCCACCTTGTTATCTTTTAGACAAGTAAAATCATTGTTATCTCTCC
>ML825237.1:38574-65858 GCA_009831015.1 Picea engelmannii | reverse complement strand
GCTATCATACTTTCTTTAAAAGGGTGAGAAAGTGCACAAAAATGGACATGCTTTGTGAGTCTACCCACCACGGCTATGATGACATTCTTCCCTTCAGATTTTGGTAGACCTAAGTAGAATCCATTGAGACCTCTTTTCAACACGCACTTGGTATGGTTAATGGTTCTATAAGACCCAAGGTATTTCTCACCTTGCCTTTGTTCTATTGGAAAACTAGACACTTCACAAACTTTCAAATACTAGTTTTAAGATCCTTCCAACCTGTTATTGCACGGTTTTTACTTGGATGTAAAGGAAAGGTAAATGAAGACAAACTTGGCGACATGAGAGACTATCCTATCACTGTCACCTCAACAATATGTCTATTTCTATTTAGGGTGGTAGGCCTAGGGGAGACGTCCCCGATGACATGGGGTTTTGAGAAGGCAAAGAGTAAAGGTCAAGGTAAAAGTTTCCCTCTCACAAGTCACCACTGATCAGAAAGTCCGGCTAAACAACCAATAAAGATAATAAAAACTAGAAATGTACTTGCCCAGAACAAAGCAACATAAAACTATATTTGCAAGATCACTTGTTGGTTAGTACTTCATATAATCAAAGACTTTCTCAAATAAAGCAATTGAATAATATATTGTTGAAGCAATCAATGATGTATAGTAGCAATAATCACAATACGTCACTTCACAATAAATGCTTTATAAATTCTTCAGAATGAGCAAGAACAATTTAATCATCAATATCATAACACCAACATTCATTAGAAGCAAATAATACCATGCATTAGCCAATCTCTCAATTGCTTAAAGAAGCTAAAATGCTGCAAAGTATAACTATAACTCAAATGGATAGTATCAATAATGAGGTTAATAGGTTAGGATTAGAAGGTATTAGTAGTTGTTCAAGGATTTTGAAGGCTGTGATCAAAACACTCAAGTAAGAAGTCGAAGACTAGTGCATTCATAGGGAAAATGGTGTCAAAAAATAGTGGCAAGAGTTGAAGGAACAGTATGATAATAGTATGGCCAAAGACAAGAGGAATTTGATGGTGAAGTGTTGGTAAGCCAAGGCTTCAACCATCAACCCTAGGGGAAAATGACTTACTAAGGTGTAGGCAACCCTAGGCCTTAACACATTTTCCTCCTTCTTTAGCTCAATAGCAAAGTAAAATCAGCTAGCATGAAGAGAAAATGGTAGGGTGTTGCAATGGCAAGGCCCTAGCAATGTATTCAATAGGTAAAATGGCTCCTTGGCATAATCTAGTAGGGAATTAAAATAAGGACACCAACATGTGCTTATTTCCTAGGGTTTATTCCAGCAAATTTCATTAACAAAATGAAAGTAAAATACTATAACCATTCAAGTAAGGGAAGGATTGCAGAAATTCACTTACATTTACAAAGTATTCATCAAGCCAAACCCTAGTTGTAAACCTTCCACCAAGAAAAATGCCAAAAATAACAAAAGTAAGCCTCCTTCAACAAGTGTGCACTAGTAATTTCAGCCAAAAACCCTAGAAGGGTCGAAAATTTCATACCTCACACAAGTGTGAGTGAAAGATGATTAGGAAATGAGAGATCAAACCCTCAATTTATACAGTAGCAATGGCCTGAATTTAATTTTTAGGTCACAAAAGGCTGACATGGCCAAAAATACATAATAATACTATTTTACATTAAATGTCGTGATAAAACCTTAAATCAAGCATAAATGAAGACGAAATTCCCTATTAGGGTGATGTTAGCCCCTTTTAGGGAAACATTGGCCTCCTGGAGAAAAATATTTGGCATTCTTGGGCCTCAGGAACATGCCACATGTTACACTTGGCACATAACTGCC
Organism: Picea engelmannii; assembly: GCA_009831015.1. Classification (NCBI taxonomy): domain Eukaryota; kingdom Viridiplantae; phylum Streptophyta; class Pinopsida; order Pinales; family Pinaceae; genus Picea; species Picea engelmannii. The sequence continues at coordinate 64,022 of ML825237.1, read as the reverse complement.
TCCCAAAACCTCTGTAGCACTGGATGATGTCATAAAGTGTCCTGGGTGACATCATGGGCCTTCCAAGGCCAACGTCCTGGTGGAAAAGGCACAACCCCCCTGGTTAAGGCTCTGCCAAGCAACCTCTGGTGGAATGTCCTCTTCATCTTCGGTGCAAACCCTCTGATCTTTCTCTACTCCCTTCTGGGGTCTCAACATCCATCTAGTGGGCTTTCAGCCCCATGGAGGTCTGAACTAATCATCTCCCCATGTGTACCTATCCATAAGGGTACCTGTCCATCGGGTATGGTCCTGCAAATCAACAGATACGCCCTCCATGGGATCATAAGTCACAGGGATCATAGCAATGTCAATCACATCTAATCATCAATTTTATTAAACATGTGCATAAAACCCCCTTTACCTAGTCAAGTGCTCAAAGACTTTATACTAATCTGCAAGCCAAGTTTGGAGGAAGTGACAGGGAGTCCTATTGGGATAATTCTCACTAGATGTGGGTTGTTTCCGGGAGAGATCAAATCTAAGCCATTTGAGTGGGTGTAGCGGATAATGGATGTCTGGGCAAGGGGTGCAGTGATATCAGGGAAATGCATGGCTTACCTGTGGGTGCTTCTGTAGAGGGTGAGCTTCACCTGTCATGGATGCAAATGTTTCCAAGCCCATTCATGTCTTTTGTATTTTTATTATTTCCTTTTCTTCAAGAAGCTAGCTAGGGGACACTTCCCTGGCGTGGTGACCAGTGGTTGCAATGTTACCCAAGCATTTCACGAAAATGAGAAGGCTGGCTCATGATGATACCCCCTTTCTCTTGGTTATGCCACCAAGAGTCACTACCCTAGCGTGGTGACCAACTGATATTAGCTTCATACTGCTAGATGCCCATGGACCTAATAGGACAGCTCGTGATGAGAGCCCCTATCCTCTAACCAGGTCTTGTTTTTTTTTTTTAATGGATTCCTCTGTTTCTTGTTGAGATGATTTTTACTTCTTTCTTGGGGATCCCTGGGCCAAGCATATCGAGGTTCATTCTTTGGCTTCTATATTTTGCCAACTAATTTTACCCTCTAGGCCTTTAGCCCCTTCTTCCCACAAGGTAAGGTGCAACCCTTAAATAATTTTCCAACCCAATTCTCGGACCAATGTAATGGGATGGATGAGTGGGAGAAAGATGGAAAGTGGTAAGTATGGTGGGAGTAGATGATGGCTTCTCATGAATCCCCCCAGTGGAAAACTCAAGACCTATGGGCACAAGCTTACTAGGGCATCCTGTCATTCCCCCCAGATATGGTGAAGTGGATAGGTATAATATCCAAGCACCCATTAGAAACAAAAAGAATCAAATGCACATATTGAAAGGTTTTGAGGATCAGAGTGACATATACCATGATACCCAGACTCATTACCTCATGGAGCAAGATCCATTTCTACTACAGGACCAGGCCGAGGTGATGGATGCTGCTGCTGATGACAAAGTGGAGGTACTAAAGGAAGAAAATATGGGCCCTCAAGGGCCATGCTCAAGTTGATCTAGCTCTTGGTACTCCATGTATAGGACATGTGGGCCTCGAGAGATAATCTCCTTAGTTATCCCTAAACTAGGGATAACATTTGGCTCCAACTCGGGGACATGTGCTCACCGCAGAGCGCATGAGAACCTCAACATCTCTGGCATAACCTATAACCTGCTTTATCTCAACATAAAGCTGCTAGTAATCATTTGGGGCGGTGATATCACCCCCAACTCATATATATATATATATAAAATGAAAGAGAGCATATATAAAAGTGTGAAAAAATACTATTATAGCATGAAATGCAAATGGTATATACAATGAATGCAAATTCCTACCTACTTACCTATACTTACATGTGAAGTCAAGTCCCCCCACCTTGGTGGGTCTTGAGGAGGTTCTTGCTGACTGGTAGTGGACACCTTCTTCCTTCCAATGTGGATAAGTAGTCAGAATCATCAACTGTTTTTCTTCCAACTTTGAAAGGCCCAAGCCAAAATTGAGTACTTCCTTTGACATTAGTTGGCTCTCCTTTCTTGACATCCCACATCCATACTACGTCTCCCTCCATGTATTCTCTGATTTTGAATTTGGTTGTTTCCTGAACAACCTTGGTGTATTTTGCAGAGGGAGGAGGATGGTATTCTGTTGTGAAGACTTCCTACTGGGATGGCCAAATCAATATATCACTCTCTCCCTTCTTTAGTAATTTTATAGCCCCAACTTCTTTGTCTTTATACTTTTCTAGGAGTTGCTGGTATTCTTCTTTCTTGGGCCATTATGTCTGATCAAAGTCTTCCTCTGTTACAAAAGGCATATCATCAAGAGAAAATTCAGGAGAACTTTCCATGATTTGTTCATGTGGTTTGTCATCTTTGATGGGATCACTAGTTTCTTGCACATGGGTTTTGTTCATTTTCACATTTGGGAGACGACCTATTGTTACATTGTTTAAAGTTATATTCACGTAAGTGAGGCCCATATCAAGAGTACCCCCTAAAATTGAGGCAAATTTCCTAGACAACAACATCCCCCACACATCTGGGACGTCTAATACTACTATGTCAATGTGGATTAATCTCTCAGAGTATTCTTTAAGGAAAACTTCCACATTTTCAATTACCCCATGTGTGGGTATGGCTCTATACTCAAAGCCACACACATTCCTGTAAGGTTGTGTGACTTTTAGGCCCAATTGTTGCATGACCTTGAGAGACATCATGTTGGCACTGACCCCTAAATCTAGCATGCAATTGTTGAGGCTCTTGTTATTCATCAACAAGGTCATGAAAAAGGGCGGGTGTTCATCATACTGGACCCTAAAGTGATTAGCTTGAAACATGATAGGGGGGGTCCATTGGTCCATCTGATCCTTTGAAGAAATTACCAAATATTTCCTTCACATATGGTACCTTGATGACTTCTCTTAGGGCAATGGTTACGTGCATCTTGGATAGCGCCCCTTCGAAGTCAACATTTAAGTCCACTCTTTTGGTTTTGGATGTTTTAGGAAGGAGAATGTGAAAAGGTGGAGGCTTTGTTTGAGTTATTGCCGGATTGGTAGAGATAGGTTGGTTTAGCTTCTTTCGTCTATACACCTGAAATTCTTGTTTCCTCAACTTCTCTTTTGATTCCTGGTCTAAGTTGTTTATTACTTCCATTCTAGCCTTCATGGCTGCCTCTTTTATGCCCTCTCGATGTTCCTCAGGGGTGATATTGAGGAAAATCTGGGGGCCTTCTATAACATGGCCCACATTGTTTACTTGGTCATGGACTCCATTTTTATAGGGAAATTCATGTTCCCAGTGTGCTTCACTACACTGAAAACACCAAGGATTTTCATCCATGATGTTTGTAGGAGACAAAGTATTAATAACCTCTTGATCATTCTTTGGTCTATAAACTTGGTTCCCTTTTTGGAATTGGCCTTTATACGGGACCCTTGGTGCTTGGTTTTGGGCTCTTTCCAAGTTGACAATCCTATTCATCATGTATTGTTGGTTTTTCATTATGCCATCCATGGTCATTTGCAACTTTTCCAAGCTGGCACAAATATCTGAGGAAGGCTCAACGTTGTGGAATATCTTGGGTTTAGTGTCCATTTTGACCCTTGGGTTTGAGAAAGGCTCGATTTTGGATGAGTGGAGGTTGTCCTCAATCTTTGTAGCTAACTCTTGGACTTCTTGGATCATTTGAGGGTTCTTATCCCCGAGGAGATAACCCAGTTGACCAGTAAAATGTTTGGTGTAAATGTAAACAAGGAAGTTATTCGCTGGATGATGACTCAGTGATTTTCTGCAACAGTGTTTCGAACCTAGTGTGAAATTATGTAATGGTTTCATTTTCTTGTTTCCAAAGGGTGTTCATCTTGGTCAACAACATGTTGGGGTCTTCATTGATACCCCATATTTTGAAAAAGGCCTCTTCCAATTTTTCCATGGTTTTAATATTTCCATCAGGAAGACTATGTCACCAATGTCTTGAAGCATCAAGGAGGGTAGCAGAGAACAATTTCATGACTAAATATTCAACATCATCACTAATGGGGTGAAGCTGGAAGAACACCCAAAAGTTGCTCATATTATCTTAAACACTGATTGCATCAGTACCGGTGAAATTAGGCAGCCACTTCTCATACTTGGGTGGCATCTACCTAGGGTAGCCTGGTATAGCTGACATGTCTAGCGGTTTGAAAAGATTGGATGACCATTGTCTTTGGTTATTGGCCTGGTTTGGGTTGTTGTTCTGGGTTCCTGAGATAGACATTGTGTTTAAAGGAATACTTACTCTGAAGAGTGATTTTGCTACAAGAGAGTTTCAGGGAGGATTTATTCTAAAGGATTGAGGAGGGTTATTGTACCTCCTTGTGGATTGTGGAGTTGCCATATAATTTTCTCGAAATTACCAAAGAGATAAGGGAAACACCCTTAGTGGAGTCACCTGGTAATATTTGTAAGATAAGGATTCTTGAGGTAAGATAAGGATTCTTGAGGAATGAATTTACTGAAAAAGTGTCGTTCTTGAGGAGAATTGACTCAATGTTCCCCGACAATGGTGCCAACATGTTGTCGCACAGTTTGTACTTGGATGTAAAGGAAAGGTAAATGAATACAAACTTGGCGACATAGGAGACTATCCTATCACTGTCACCTCAACAGGATGTCTCTTTCTATTTAGGGTGGTAGGCCCAGAGGAGACGTCCTCGGTGACTTGGGGTTTTGAGAAGGAAAACGGTAAAGATCAAGGTAAAATTTTCCCTCTCACAAGTCACCACCGATCAGAAAGTATGAATAAAAAACCAATAAGATAATAATAAACAGAAATGTGCCTGCCCAGAACAAAGCAACATAAAACTATATTTGCAAGATCACTTGCTGGTTAGTACTTCATATAATCGAAGACTTTATCAAATAAAGAAATTGACTAATATATTGATGAATCAATCAATGATGTATAGTAGCAATAATCACAACATGTCACTTCACAATAAATGCTTCAGAATGAGAAAGAACGATTTAATCATCAATATCATAACACCAACATTCATCAGAAGCAAATAATACCTTGCATTAGTCAATCTCTCAATTTCTTAAAGAAGCTAAAATGCTGCAAAGTATAACTATAAATCAAATGGATAGTAGAAGCAATGAAGTTAGTAGGTTAGGGTTAGAGGTATTAGTAGTTGTTAAAGGATTTTGAAGGTTGTGATCAAACCAATCAAGTAAGAAGTCTAAGACTAGTTCATTCATAAGGAAAATGGAGTCAAAAAATAGCGGTAAGAGTTGAAGGAACAATATGATAACAGTATGCCCAAAGAAAAGAGAAATTTTATGGTGAAGTGTTGGTAAGCCAAGGATTCAACCATCAACCCTAGGGGAAAATGACTTACTAAGGTGTAGGCAACCCTAGACCTTAGCACATTTTCCTCCTTCTTGAGCTCAATAGAAAAGTAAAATCATCTAGCATGAAGAGAAAATGGTAGGGTGTTGCAATGACAAGGCCCTATCAATGTCTTCAATAGGTAAAATGGCTCCTTGTCATAATCTAGTAGGGAATTAAAATAAGGACACCAACATGTGCTTATTTCCTAGGGTTTATTTGAACAAATTTCATTAAAAAAATGCAAGTTAAATACTATAACCATTAAAGTAAGGGAAATATTGTAGAAATTCACTTACATTTACCAAGTATTCATCAAGCAAAACCCTAGTTGTAAAACTTCCACCAAGAAAAATGCCAAAAATAAACAAAGTAAGCCTCCTTAAACAAGTGCGCACTAGTAATTTCAGCCCAAAACCCTAGAAGGGCCGCAAATTTCATACCTCACACAAGTGTGAGTGAAATATGATTAGAAAATGAGAGATCAAACCCTCAATTTATATAGTAGCAATGACCTTAATTTAATTTTTAGGTCGCAAAAGGCCGACATGGCCAAAAATACCTAATAATACTTTTTTACATTAAATGTCATGATAAAACCCTAAATCAAGCACAAATGAAGACGTCATGCCCTTTTAGGGTGACATTATCCCATTTTAGGGCAACGTTGGCCTCCTGGAGCAAAAGGTTTGGCCTTCTTGGGCCTCAGGAACATGCCACATGTGCCACTTGGCACATAACTGCCTTTCAAAACCTCCGTAGCGCTGGATGACACCACAAAGTGTCTTGGGTGATGTCATGGGCCTTCCAAGGCCAATGTCCTGGTGAAAAAGGCACAACCCCCCTCGGTAAGGCTCTGCCAAGCTTCCTCTGGTGGAACTTCCTCCTCCTCTCTGGTGCAAACCCTCTGATCTATCTCTACCCCTTGTTGGGGTCTCAACATCCATCTGGTGGGCTTTCATCCCCATAAAGGTCCAAACTAATCATCTCCCCATGTGTACCTGTCCATAAGGGTACTTGTCCATCGGGTATGATCCTGCACATAAACAAATATTCCCTCCATGGGCTCATAAGTCACAGGGATCATAGCAATGCCAATCACATCTAATCATTAATTTTATTAAACATGTGCATAAAACCCCCTTTACCCAGTCAAGTGCTCAAATACATTATACTAATCTGGAAGCCAAGTTTGGAGGATGTGACAAGGTGTCCTATTGGGATAAAGCTCACTGTATGTGGGGTGTTTTCGGGAGAGATCAAATCTAAGCCATTTGATTGGGTGTAGCGGATAAGGGATGTCTGGGCAAGGGGTGCAGTGATAGAAGGGAAATGCATGGCTTACCTCTGGGTGGCTCTATAGAGGGTGAGATGCACCTTTCATGGATGCAAATGTTTCCAAGACCATTCATGCCTTTTTTCTTTTTCTTATTGCCATTTCTTCAAGAAGCTAGCTAGGGGACACTGCCCTAGCGTGGTGACTAGTGGTGGCAATGTTACCCACAAGAATTTCACGAAAATGAGAAGGTTAGCTTGTGATGAGACCTGCTTTCTCTTGGATATGCCACCAAGAGCCACTACCCTGGTGTGGTGACCAGATGCTAGTAGTGTCATACCACTAGATGCCCTTGGACCTAATAGGTTGGGTCATGATGAGACCCCCTATCCTCTAACCAGGTCTTGTTTTCTTTTAATTTTTTTTTATGTGTCCCTCTGTTTCTTGCTGAGAATATTTTTACTGCTTTCTCGAGGATCCCTGGGTGAATCATCTTGAGGTTCATTCTTTGGCTTCTATATTTTTCCAACTACTTTTATCCTCTAGGCCTTTAGCCCCTTCTTCCCACAAGGTAAGGTGCAACCCTTAAATATTTTTTGAACCCAATTCTCAGACCAGTGTAATGGGATGGATGAGCAGGAGAAAGATGGAAAGTGGTAAGTATGGTGGGAGCGGACAATGGCTTATCATGAATCCCCCTAGTGGAAAACTGAAAACCTATGGGCATAAGATTACTAGAGCATCCTGTCATTCCCCCCATATATGGTAAAGTGGATAGGTATAAGATCCAAGCACCCGTTAGAAACAAAAATAATCAAATGCACATATTCAAAGGTTTTGAGGATTAGAGTGACACATACCATAATACCCGAAATAATTACCTCATGGAGCAAGATCCATTTCTAATACAGGACCAGGCCGAGGTGATGGATGATGCTGCTTCTGACAAAGTGGAGGCGCTGAAGGAAAAAAATATGGGCCCTCTAGGGCCATGCTCAAGTCGATATGGCTCTCGGTACTCCATGTCTAGGACCTGTGAGCCTCGAGACATAATCTCCTTAGTTATCCCTAAACTAAGGATAAAACAACTAAAATAAAACAAAAAATATAAAAATCCTTTTTAATTCTATGATAAGTTTTAATCTTGGGTGTCCCCTATAGGTGAAGTGTGTAGTGTGGTTAGGACCTTAGGACCTTTTGTTTAATTTGGGAATTATGACATAAATACAAGCAATCCTTAACCAAAGTGAATCATTCTTTCATACAAATTTATCTAATGCACTAGGGTTTATTGGTAGTTGTTTCATGAGGTGTCGTGTATTCTAGTCCTACTACGACTCTATCCTTGCTTCTTCCATCCAATCAACTTGTTGAATCAATATATCACAAAGTAGAGCCTCTATGTCTTATTTTTTGTTTTCAAAGTGCATCTACCACTACATTTTCTTTCCCTTTTTTGTAGATAATTTTAAAGTCACAACTTAGCATCCTTGTAACCCATTTTTGTCACTCTTTTTGAGATAGTTGTTGTTCTAAGAAGTATTCTAGACTATCATGATCAATTTTCACTTTGAAATGTCTTCCTGTTAGGTAAGGGCATCATTGCTTAATTGCATGCAATAGGGCCAACATTTCCTTCTCATAAATGGGTTTGAGTAATCTCTTTCCTTTAAAGTTGGTGGCTTTCAAAGTCAATGGCTCTTCTGAAGATTTGCTATAAATTAGTATATAATCAAAAAATACCAACACAATTTTTTTGAGGAAGGGCTTGAAAATAGAATTCATCAAGCTTTGAAATGTTGAAGGTGTATTAGTAAGGCAAAAAATCATGATGAAAAATAGATGAATGGCCTTCATGTGTTCTAAAGCCAATTTTGGAGACATCTTCATCCCTCATTCTAATCCGATAATATCCTGAACGAAGATCGAAGTTAGTAAAGAGTTTTGCTTCATGAAATTATTCTATTAATTCATCAATCACGTGAATAGGAAACATATCTTTAATGGTGATCTTATTAATATCTCTATAATCAAGACACTGTTGAATAGTGTTGTCATTGATGTCAAAGTCAGTCATTGGTGATCAACATGAAGAAGCCTATGGGTTTACTTGAAGGAGTCTCCAAAGTGGTCCCCTTATGGCGTAGCTTTAAGCATGTCTCTCACAGGAAGAAAATTTGAAGAATCCCACAATAATCCCCAAAGGTGTGGTCAAGAATACCCTATAGTCAAGTGAAGAAGCCTACAAATGTCCAAGATCAATATTGCAAGATGGATATTGTTGAAAGTATTATTTGTGGTCAATTTGAATACTCCATCTTTGAGGGATTTTTTACTCTAGATAAATAACTCAAATGGAATAAAAAATTACATGGTTGGAAAAATTATTCCGATACCTTTCCAACAGTATATGGAAGTCCCTCTAACTCCCTAAGAATGAGGAGATATGAATTTTTCCTTCCAACAACCCAGCCATAAAATTGAGGTTGACTCAACTAATTTTTGGGGACAAAATTACTATAAATACACGATAGAATTTCTCATTTTTAATGCAACCAAGAAAGATATCAAGTCAGAGGTGCGCACAAGGTGTTTGGGGTGTCTTTGGTGTGTAAGCGAAGTCTAAGGGATTCTCTTAAGGTCTTTATTATTCTCAAGGCATGCTATAAGGTTGTGATGCTGCCGTATCCTTTGCAATGAAGTTGTGATGTTGCTGTGAGGTTTTCGGGGTTTATATGTGGACCCATGTGGACCTAGTTTGTGAGGCTCATATTTTGGATATTTTGGCACATGCTTGACACATGTTTTTATGTGGTTGTTGGGTTTTATATGTGGACCTATGTGGACCTAGGATCTCTATGTGGACTCAATTTGATGATGATGATGTATCAATGATAATGACAAAGATAGTGATGGTGTATGACAGGTTGGTTGTTTTATATAAATATTTGAGGGTGAAAGGAAGGGGAAAGGAAAAGGGGTTGGAGCCCCCTTCCAATTGGAACTAGAGAATCTTGGAAGTTATATATTCCTTTAGGTTGGTGCCTATAAATCACGGGGCTGGTGCCTTGTTCCAGTTGGAGCTGGAGAATATTGGAAGTTGTAGCTTCCTATAAATGTAATATTGTTATTGTATAATAAAAAATCTTTGTGTTTTATTTCCACATTAAATCTGTTGTGCAATGTGTATTTCTTCTTCTTCTCTTCACTGTATATTGGGACGAATTTATTTGATTGAAAAGTTACATTTTTTTAAAAAAGGTTCTAAATTATAATTGATACTGATTCACCCCCCCTCTTAGTATCAACAATTGGTATCATAGTAGGTTACCTTCAGAACAATCTAATCATTGGAAGGAAGATTGTGAGCAAAAATGGAAGGCCACATTCCAAATGGGATTCCACCATTTGATGGAAACAATTATGCATACTGGAGCAACAAAATGCAAACTTACTTGACAACTTTAGGAGTGGATATCTGGATCTTAGTTGTCAATGGCTATAAAATTCTGAAAAATACTCCAACTAATCGATTTGAGAAGAAATTAATGAGCTGTAATTCAAATGATAGGCATGTGATCACAAGTGGATTGACACCAACTATTTTTAGAAAGGTAATGGGTTGCAATATAGCTAAAGAGGTATGGGATAAGCTTCAAAATATTTATGAAGGCGATTCGAAAGTCAAGCAGGTCAAGCTTCAACAACACAAAGAACAGTTTGAAAATATGAAAATGAATGAAAAAGAAAATATTGCAACCTATTTACTCGTAGTAGATGAAGTTGCCAATGCTATCAGAGGATTAGGAGAAGAAGTCAAAGAATCCCTGGTTGTACAGAGAGTGTTGAGATCACTTTATTTGAGATATGATGTCAATGTATCAACCATTTAAGAAACTAGGGATTTGACCAAAATGACAATGGATGAACTACATGAGACCCTCAAAACATATGAAATGAGAACATATACAAAAAATAGAAAACGAAACAGAGAAACAACTTTTAAATCCACAAAGAAAACACGGAACAAAGAACACAGGTTAGAAGAAAAACTATGCGATAAATCAGACGAAGAAGAAACATATTTCATAAGGAGGCTCAATGTGAGAACTGGAAAGTACAAAGGTCATTTACCTTTTAAATGCTTCAATTGTGGTAGAATAGGACACTATGCTAAGAAATGTCATTTTAAAGAAAATAAAATATTCCATAAGAAAACGAGCCTTTACCCCAAGCAGGATAACAGTTCTTCAGATGAAAGCGATGGAGAAGAAAGGGAATTAAGAGAAGTTACTCTTCATAACTTAAGAAACTAAGAATGATGACCACAAAAATTTTGAAATAGATGAAATCAATTCTGAAGAAGAGTATGATGCAAAGACAAAAGAAACAAATATAGAATCTTTCTGGGGAAGCAAAGAAATCACAAAAAGTGAACATGAATATGAAGAAAATATTGAAATATTGAAGCATGCTGAAGAAGAAAATATCAAGCTCAGAAAAACAAATAGAGAGTTAAAAAAACGAATTGAAAATTTGTGAAGAAGAGAATAATGAGCTTGAAAAGACAATTGATAGATTGAAGGATCAATTAGATAAATCCAAGAAGACTGAATATTATGAGATTAAAAGAAGAATTGGATCGCACAAGAAAAGAGCTGATGTTGACAATCGAAAAATTGAATTACTACAAAAAAATTGAAAGAAGTACTGAAAAGTTAGATGAAATTATTATCAAATAGATATTACCTATCGATAAGACATGACTTGGATATGACAACAATTTGAATACATCATACACATATAAAATATACAGGGAAGATGAAAGAAATTTTAGAAACTATGCAAATTCCTTAAGAAGTGGAATCAACAAACAAGAGGGAGTTGAAGAACAACAAGAACATTACACCTCCAACTAGAATAGGAGATTAGAATTTAGAAGGGGTGAGACACCAAGAAGGTCCTTTTCTACCAGGTATGAGAGTATTTTTCTTGGTCATTGTTATGCTTGGAGAAACTTTGGACATAATACAATTCGCTGTAAAATCAATGCAAGAAACAACTATATGAGAAAAGAAAATGATTATGGATATCCAAAAGACAATCATGTAAATAGTAGATCTGGAAATGATCATGGATTTTTCAACAGAAATTACAATCCATTTGATCCACTGATGGATCAAAACATTGTATTCTACAAATGCAATAATCCTGGTCAAAAAGCATGAGATTGAAAAAATATGAAAGAAGATGCTTCTATCATAAAACAAACTACAATATGGGAAATGAAAGAGAATCCAAATAAGGAAGATTGTTGATTAACACCTCTTGTTGAAAATAAATAAGACAAATGGTACATAGATAGTGGGTGCTCAACACACATGATTGGGGACCAAAACAAATTCATCATCTTAAATAAAATAAAAAGTGGCAGTGTCACATTTGGAAATCAATCCTCTGTCAAAATACTTGGAAAAGATGTAGTGAGCCTTGGAAGTGAAAATGTAGAAGCAACAAATGTCTTACTGGTTTAATATTTGAAGCATAATCTCCTTAGTGTCAATAAAATATGTGATCAAGGATACAATATTAAGTTTGATTCCTGAAGATGTGAAATCAGAGAAGAAGACTCAGAAATATTGGTTGCAACATAAATAAGAAGAACAAATAACATATACATCCTAGACAAAGAGGAGAGAAAGAGGATTGAAGTCACACAAAATACATCCGAGGACTATACGAAGGAAGGAAATGATAATAATATAGAAATGAACGGTGAGATACTATTGAGCGCCATGAGTTTAGGGGGAGAAACCCCAAAGATTAGAGTTACCATTTTCTATTGATGTCAAAGGGGGAGAGAAATATCAAGAGTATGATCACAGGGCGAGCATGAATGTTTCCATAAATGACAAAGGGGTATATTTTTGAATGGTGTTTTCATTGATGTCAAAGTCAGTCATTGGTGATCAACATGAAGAAGCCTATGGGTTTAATTGAAGGAGTCTCCAAAGTGGTCCCCTTATGGCATAGCTTTAAGCATGACCATCATGGGAAGAAACTTTGAATAATCCCACAAGAATCCACAGAGGTGTGATCAAGAATCCACAGAGGTGTGATCAAGAATCCCCTACAACCAAGTGAAGAAGCATAGAAATGTCCAAGATCAAGATTGCAAGATGGAGATTGTTGAAAGTATTATTTGTGGTCAATTTGGATACCCTATATTTGAGGGAATTTTTACCCTACATAAATAACTCAAATGAAAGAACAAGTTACATGGCTGTAAATATTATTATGAGACATTTCCAATGGTATATGGAAGTCCCTCTAAATCCCTAAGAATGAGGAGATATGATTTTTTCCATCCAACAACCCAGCTAGAAAATTTAGGTAATCTCATTTACTTTTTGGGGACAAAATTACTAAATACATGATAGAATTTCACATTTTTAGTGAAACCAAGCAATAAATCAAGTATCAGGTGCACACAAGGTGTTTGGGGTGTCTTCTAGTGTGCAAGAGAAATCTAAGGGATTCTCTTAAGGTATTTCTTATTCTCAAGGTATGTTATAAGGTTGTGATGTTGTCGTATGATCTACAATGAAGTTGTGATGTTTCCATGATATTGTCATGAGGTTGTTGGGGTTTATATGTGGACCCACGTGAACCTAGGATCTCTATGTGGACCTAGTTTGTGAGGCTCATATTTTGGATATTTTGGCACATGATTGACACAAGCTTTTATGTGGTTGTTGGGTTTTATATGTGGCCCAATGTGGACCTAGGATCTCTATGTGGACTCAATTTGATGATGATTATGTATCACATATATTGATAATGATAGTGATGGTGACAGTGGCAAGTTTATTCTTTTATATACATATTTGAGGGTGGAAGGAAGGGGAAATGAAAAGGGGTTGGAGCCTCCTTCCAATTGGAACTGGAGAATCTAGAGAGTTGTATCTTCCTTCAGGTTGGTTCCTACAAATTAGGGGGTTGGTGTCTCCTTCCAATTGGAGCTGGAGAATATTGGAATTTGTAGCTTCCTATGAATGTGATCTTATTATTATATAAGAAAAGCATTCTGTGGTTTATTTCCATGTTAAATATGTTGTGCACTGTGTATTTGTTTTTTTTCTCTTTACTGTATATTGGGATGCATTTATTTGATTGAAAAGTTAAAGTTTTTTAAAAAAGGTGCTAAATTATAATTGATACCGATTCACCCCCCTCTCTCAATATCAACATACACATACGCCATGAATAATATTTTTTGTAAACTATCACCACCAATGAGGAGAAGGAATTTTGGCTAGGTTGAATGACGATGATGTATAGCATTTATTGAACCATACAATAAATATCACTCCTTTGGGCATAGGGGTATCTATAGGGTCAAATGTTATAAGGAAAGATTCTAGGATTAGTCAACATTTTGATCATGCTCTTGAGCAAGAGGAAGACCTTTCGGTATCTCAAAAAGTACCTTGGAATCATTGTCAATGACTCTTTGGAGATATAAGGACATAGAGCGTTTAGATGTTTGAACATCCAAAGTGTGTAATTAATCTTGGTTTCCCCTTTTTTAACATTTTTTCATGTTGTTAAGAGATTATCACTTTAGATGGTTTTCCTTTCCTACCTTTGAGTTCGATTTCCTTGTTTGAAGAAAATCTCATGCAAAGTTCATGAAAATTAAAATCCATTGTTCCCAACGGTTGTAACCATTGGACCGTTAAAACCACATTAACACTACCCATTTGGATTACAATAATTGGACTATCCAAGAAATAATCTCCCATAGTGAGTTTAATACTATGGCACTTCTTAGAACAATTTAAACACAATTATTGACTTGACAATAATTGCGACCTCAAGACGAGAAGTCAAAATCTAATAACCCATATTTTTGGGTCAAAAACACCAAAATCAACCCCCAAAATGAAAAGTGGTGCTATTGGTAGCCCCCTATTTTATTTTTGGGGTTAAAATTACCTCTCTCTATAACCACGGCCTTAACAATTTTGTAATGTTACCAACAAAAACTTCAAAATAACACCCAAATAAAAAATTGACACTAATGATAACATTTTGTTTTGGTGGGGGTGGGGGTCAAAATTACAACTTATTTGTAACCATGGCCTTAATAATCACTATTTTTATAAACAAAAACCTTAAATTCAACCTGTTATCCCTCACTTTCAGGGATAACTAGGAGATCATGTCTTGAGGCCCATAGGTCCTAGACATGGAGTACCGAGAGAAGGATTGACTTCAGCATGGCCCTGGAGGGCCCACCTTTTCTCTCTTCGAGCATCTTTATCCTGTCAGCAACAACAACAACCTCCACCACCATTGACTTGGTCTTGTGTCAGAGAAGGTTCTTGCTTCATGAGGCAATTAGTTTAGTTATCATGGTATGTGTCACTTTGATCATCAAAACCATTGAATGTATGCATCTGATTTCTTTTATTTCTAACAACTGCTTGGATCTTACACTTGCCCACTTGACCATGTTTTAGGGATTGACAGGGTGTCTTAGTAAGCCTGTGTCTGTTAATTTTGGTTAGCCACTGGGGTTGTCTTTGAGAAGCCATCGTCTGCTCCCTTCACAGTTTCAATTTTCCATCTTGTTTCTCGCTCACCTATCCCATTCCACTTGTCCGGGCACTGGGTCGACCTTTTTAGGGTTGCACCTTATCTAGTGGGAAGAAGGGGCTAAAGGCCCAGAAGGTAAAAGCAAGCTGGTAAAATATAAAAGCATAAGAATAAAACCTCGAGATGATTCGCCCAGGGATCCCCGAGAAAACAATAAATGGATTCTCAACAAGAAAAGAGAGGGAACCTAAAAAATAATAAAACAAGATCTAACCAGAGGATAGGGGGTATCATCACGAGCCAACCTATTAGGTCCATGGGTACCTAGCAGTATGACATTGACATCAAATTGTTACCACACTAGGGCAATGACCTTTGGTTTCATGGCCAAGAGAAAGGGGGTCTCATCACGAGCCAACCTTCTCAGTACTATGAAAGTACTTGTGGGTAACACTGTCACCACTGGTCACCACGCTAGGGTAGTGTCCCCTGATTATCTCTTGAGAAAAAAAGAAATAAAAATTGAAATAATAAAAGGAATAAAAGGAATGAATGGGCTTGGAAAGAATTTCATCCATGACAGGTACAACTTGCCTTCTACAAAGGCACCCACAGATAACATCTTTCATCCTTGGCCTTCATTACACCCACCTGCTTGGACATCCCTTGACCACTTCATCCACTTACATGGCTTGGAAGAGGTCTCTTCCAAGAACTTCCCTTATTCAATGGAAACTATCCCAATAGGATGCCTTTCCCTTTTCCCAGACTTGTATAGTAGGTTTGTGTAACGTCTTTGAGCTATTGATTGATCTATTAGGGGTTTTATGCATATGTTTATTAATATTGATGATGAAATGTGATTGACATTGCTATGATCCCTGTGACTGATGAGCCCATGGAGGGCGTAGCTTTTGATGTGGTACCATCTTGGGCTGGTACACATGGGGAGATGATCAGTTTGGACCTCCATGGGGCTGAAGAGCCCATCAGGTGGATGCTGAGACCCCATCAGGGGGAGATACAGGATAGAGATGGATCCAGAGCTTTGCACCAGAGGGGAAGAGGACATTCCACCAGGGGCACCCTGACAAAGCTTGACCTAGGGGGGATGACCATTCCTCTGTGGAATGTTGGCCTTGAAAGGCCGAGGACATCACCACCTTGACCATGACATCACCCAAAATCATGGACACTTTTGGAGGCAGATTAGGCAGCAGTGGAACATGTGGTAGGTTGGAGAAGCCCAATGAGGGCCAACGTTTTGCTCCAGGATGCCCCATCTGCCCTACAAGGGGATAACATCTCTCTTGGATGGGGATTTTGCTCCCTTTTCATCTTGATTTAGGATTTAATTTGAAAATTTAATGTAAAACAATATGATTTTGGTATTTTGGCCTTGTCGGCCTTTTACATGACCTAAAAAGTAAAATTAGGTCATGATATTGTATAAATGGAGGATTTTCTCCTTCATTTTATCATCATGGATTCACTCCATAAGGAGGTCTGAAATTTGTGCCCTCTCTTGGGTATTTGGCTGATTTAGTGCGGTGCACTTGTTGAAGGAATACATTTTTGGCATTTTATGGTGTTTCTCTTGAAGGAAGGTGTTACAACTAGGGTTTGCATGGTTATTTCTTGGTGAATTGTAAGTATGGTTTTTGCAAAAATTCTTAATGAATGGTTGTAGCTTAATTTATTGCATGTATTTATGATTTTTCTAAATCAAAACCCTAGGTGAAAAGCACACAAGTAGGTCCTTGTCTCATGTCCCCTGATAGATAATTTTTCATCCATTGAAGAAGGAAGAAAGAGCCTAGCCATAGCTACACTCCTATTTCTTCTTCCTCTTTTGCTAGCCATACTATCTAGAATCCAAGAAGAGTGAGATGTCCCTAGCCTAGATCTACTACACTAGGGCCATACTCTTTCTAGGGTTTGCTAAAAGGCCTTTCTGTAGCAACACCTTGTTCATTCAAACCCTCTTGTTTTGGTTTTATGGTTTATTCTTGAGCTAGATGTTTGACAGGAAGGAGGATAGAGAACGAGGCCTTGCTATAGCAACACCGGAATGAGCCTCTCTCACCTAGGGTTTTGATTTTGAGGCCTTGCTTTAGTAACACCTCAAAACACTTCCCTCTAGTCCTTAAAATATTTGCCTCCTTCAACTCTTGCATCCTTCACTTTTGACTCCATTAAACCCTAAGGCACTGATCTAAAGTCCTCCAACGTTGAAGTGAAACTTGATTACAACACTCTCAAACCTTTTGAATTGAAACCCTAACTACTAACCCTAGTCTAAAAGCTAACCCTTTTAACCCTAAATTGCTGCCATCATCTTATGCTATTACATCATTAGTGCAACATCATTTTGTTATTGAGAAATTGGATAATGATTAAAGAATCTATTAAATGAAGTATTGATTGGTTACATTGAATGCCATTATTGTTCCAATATTTATTGGTGAAGTGTTATAATTTTCATTGCTATTGATAAACATTGACTTCGTCAACATTTATTCCCATATTGCTTATATATTTATCAGATAGTCTTATGAAGTACTAACCCATTGAATAGCTTGCACATATCAATTTGTTATTGCTTTGTTCCACGCATGTATACTTCTTTGGGGAGTTTACTTCTTTAAATTGGCCTTTGGCCGGACTATCTGTTTGGGTGGCGACTTGTGAGGGGGAAACTTATCCTTGTTTTTTATCCTCTTGCCTCCTCAAAACCCCAGGTCACCGGGGACATCTCCCCTGGGACTCACCTCCCTAAAGAGAAAGAACCATCCCATTGTGGTGACATTGGATGGGATTGGTTCTTGTTTTGCCAGTTTGGACTTCTATCTTATAGACTTTTCTCCTAGCTACAAACCATGGGATAACATTTTGGCACCATTGCTGGGGAACACCGAGTCAAACCTTCCTCAGACGACACTTTTTTGGTAAGCCTTGCCTCTAGAGACTTTCCTTACAATCTTGCGTGGTGACTCCATTAGGTGTTTTCCCTTTTCTTTGGTAGTTTCAAGTAAACTATCCGGCAACTCCACAAACCAAAAAGAGGTTCAATAATGCTCCTTTATCTTTTAGAAGGAAGCCTCCCAAGAACTCTCCTGTTGTAAAATCACTTTTTAGAAAGAGTCTTCCTTTGAAAACCATGTCTAGTTCAGGGACCACCACTACAACAAACCTAGCTACCAATCAAAGACAATGGTCATCTACTCTCTTCAAACCACTAGACATGTCAGCCATACCAGGCTACCCTAGGAAAATGCCAGTCAAGTACGAGAAATGGTTGCCTAAATTCACTGGTACTGATGCAATTAGTGCCGAAGAGCACATGACCAGATTTTCGGCTTTTTTTCAGCTTCATCCCATTAGTAAGGATGCCAAAGACTTAGTCATGAAGTTGTTCTCTACTACCCTCTATGATGCTTCAAGGCATTGGTACCCGAGCCTTCCCAATGGTATAATTAAAACCATGGATAGACTAGACGAGGTCTTTCTCAAGAGGTGGAGTATCAAAGAAGATCCTAACATGCTCCTTACCCGACTAAATAACCTTTGGAAACATGAAAATGATTCTATTCGGGAGTTCCACACTATATTCGAGACATTGCTGCAAAACATCCCTACAAGCCATCATTCGAAAGATGATTACCTTGTTCACATCTACACCAAGTCTTTCAATGGCCAATTGGGGTACCTCCTCAAGGATAAAAATCCCCAATCAGTTCAAGAAGCCCAAGAGCTCGCTACCAAAATTGAGGCTAACCTCCTCTCATATAAAATTGAGCCTTTTGAAAATCCAAGGGGGAAGGTGGATACCAAGCCAAAGATAGTCCACAATATTGAGCCTAGCTTAGACCTTTGCACTGGTATAGCCAAGTTGCAAGCCTCTATGGATGGTATCATGAAGAATCAAGAACAAATGATGAGTAGGATTGTCAACTTGGAAATATCCCAAATCCAATCACCCAGGGAAGTTTCAAAAAGAAAACCAATTTTATAAGCCAAAGAATGAGCAAGAGGTTCCAAACACCTTAGCCCCGACAAATGTTGTAGATGGAAACCCTTTGTTCCTTGAATGTAGCGAAGCCCATTGGGAGCATGAATGTCCTTACAGTAATAATGACCATCAACAAGTAAACAATATAGGCCATTTCATGGAAGGACCTCAGATAAATATCACCGCTTAAGAACATCAAGAGGCCATAAGAGAAGCAGCCAGGAAAGCTAGGATGATAGTAATAAACAACCTAGACCAGGAATCAAAATAAAAATTGAAGAAACAAGAATTCCAGGTGTATAGAAGAAAGAATCTAAGCCAACCTACCGCTGAACAAACAAAACCCCCTTCTTTGGATGTTCTCCTTCCTAAGACATCCAAGACTGAGAAGGTTGACTTAAACTTTGACTTTGAAGGGGAACTATCTAATATGCATGTAACCATTCCCCTGAGAGAATTCATTAAGGTGCCATCTATCAAGGAGCATTTTGACAATTTCTTCCATGGATGAGATGGACCCATGGACCCCCCTATCATATTACAAGCCAATCACTTCAAGGTCTAGTATGGTGAAAACCCCCCTTTCTTCATGACTTTAGTAATGAAAAACAAGAGCCTAAATAACTATATGTTGGATACAGTGGCAGGTGCCAACATAATGCCTTTCAAAGTCATGCAACAATTGGGATTGAAAGTTACACGTTCTTACAGGAATGTGTGTGGTTTTGAATCTAAAGCCATACCCACACATGGGGTAGTCGAGAATGTGGAAATCTCCCTTAAAGAATACCCCGAGAAGGTAATCCACATTGACATTGTGATAGTAGACGTCCTAGATATGTGGGGAATGCTGTTGTCTAGAAAGTTTGCTTCAATGTTGGGCGAAACTCTTGAGATGGACCTCTCTTTTATAGAGTTACCTTTGAAAGGTGGAATAATAGGTCGTCTCCTAAATGAAACAATAGCTAAAACCCATGTGAAAGAAGCTAATCACCCTATCGGGAATGACAAGGCACATGATGAGGTCGTACAAACTCTTCATAAATTTTCTCCTGAAGATATGCCTTTCGATCCAAAAGAAGACTTTGATCAAGTTAAATGGCCAAAAAAGGAATAATACCAACAACTCCTAGATGAATTCAAGGACAAGGGGACAGGGACTATGAAGATACTAAAAATACCATAAGATGATGTACAAATCCATCCATCCCCGCAAGAGGTGTATGCAGCAAAAGCCCACCCTCCTCCCTCTGCACAATACACTCGGGTCATCCAGGAGACAACCAAATACAAGATAAGGAAATACAAGGAAGGAGATATAGTATGGATGTGGGATACTCATAAAGGAGAGCCAACCAATGTCAAAGGAAGCACTCAGTCATGGCTCGGGCCCTTGAAAGTTGGACGAGAATCAGTTGATGAATCCTACTATCTTTTCACTTTAGAGGGAAGAAGACGTCCATTGCCGATCAACGGGCGCCTCCTCAAACCCCTCCAAGGTGGGGGAACCTGACTTCACAGGTAAGTACAGGTAAGTAGGCATTTTTTCATTCATGTATTATACCATTTGCATTGCATGCTAGTTTGATTTCATATTCACCTTATTGATTGTATTATTCCAGTATTTATTTATATATATGTATGCTGGGGTGGAATTACCACCCCGTTTTTGTTACTGATGCATCTACTTGAGATCAAGAAGGTCAACATGTTATGCCAGAGATGATAAGGTTCTCATGCGCTCTACGGTGAGCACATGTCCCCAAGTTGGAGCAAGATGTTACTCCCCACTTTTAGGGATAACTAGGAGATAATGTCTCGAGGCCCACAGGTCTCAGACATGGAGTACCGAGAGTAGGATTGACTTCAGCATGGTCTTGGAGGGCCCACCTTTTCTCTCTTCCAACATCTTTATCCTGTCAGCAGCAAAAAAAACCTCCACCACCATTGGCTTGGTCTTGTGTCAGAGAAGGTTCTTGCTTCATGAGGTAATTAGTTCAAGTATCATGGTATGTGTCACTTTGATCATCAAAACCATTGAATGTATGCATCTAATTCCTTTTATTTCTAACAATTGCTTGGATATTACACTTTCCCACTTGACCATGTTTTGGGGATTGACAGGGTGTCTTAGTAAGCCCGTGTCTGTTAATTTTGGTTAGCTGCTAGGGTTGTCTCTGAGAATCCATCGTCCACTCTCTTCACAGTTTCACTTTTCCATCTTGTTTCCCGCTCACCTGTCCCATTCCACTTGTTCGGGCACTGGGTCGACCTTTTTAGGGTTGCACCTTATCTAGTGGGAAGAAGGGGCTAAAGGCCCAGAAGGTAAAAGCAAGCTGGTAAAAGATAAAAGGCTAAGAATAAAACCCTGAGATGCTTTTCCTAGGGATCCCTGAGAAAGCAATAAAGGGATTCTCAACAAGAAACAAGAGGGACCCTAAAAAATATTAAAACAAGACCTAACCAGAGGATAGGGGGCCTCATCACGAGCCAACCTATTAGGTCCATGGGTACCTAGCAGTATGAGATTGCCATCAGCTGGTTACCACGTTAGGGTAGTGACCTTTGGTTGCATGGCCAAGGGAAAGGGGGTCTCATCATGAGCTAGCCTTCTCATTACTGTGAAAGTAATTGTGGGTAACATTGTCACCATTGGTCACCACGCTAGGGCAGTGTCCCCTGATTATCTCTTGAGCAAAAAATAAAGAAAAAAGAAATAAAAAATGAAATAATAAAAGGAATAAAAGGCATGAATGGGCTTGGAAATAATTGCATCCATGATAGGTACAACTCGCCTTCTACAAAGGCACCCACATATAACATCTTTCATCCTTGGCCTTCATTGCCCCCATTTTCTTGGAAATCCCTTGACCACTTCATCCGCTTACATGGCTTGGAAGAGGTCTCTTCCAGGAACTTCCCTTATTCATTGGACACTATCCCAATAGGATGCCTTGCCCTTTTCCCAGACTTGTATAGTAGGTTTCTGTAACATCTTTGAGCTATTGATTGATCTATTAGGGGTTTTATGCATATGTTTATTAATATTTATGATGAAATGTGATTGACATTGCTATGACCCCTATGACTGATGAGCCCATGGAGGGCATAACTTTTGATGTGCAAGACCATGCCCAACGTACATGTACCATCTTGGACTAGTGCACATGGGGAGATGATTAGTTTGGCCCTCCATGGGGCTGAAGATCCCATCAGATGGATGCTGATACCCCATCAGGGGGATATACAATATAGAGATGGATCTGGAGCTTTGCACCAGAGGGGAAGAGGTCATTCCACTAGGGGCACCCCGACAGAGCTTGACCTAGGGGGGATGACCCTTCCTCAGTGGAACGTTGACCTTGAGAGGCCTAGGACGTCACCACCTTGACCATGACATCACCCAACATCATGGACACTTTTGGAGGTAGATTAGGCAGCAGTGGCACGTGTGGCAGGTTGGAGAAGCCCAATGAGGGCTAACGTTTTGCTCCAAGATGCCCCATCTTCCCTACAAGAGGCTAACGTCTCTCTTGGATGGGGATTTTACTCTCTTTTCATCTTGATTTAGGATTTAATTTGACAATTTAATGTAAAACAATATGATTCTGGTATTTTGTCCTTGTCCGCCTTTTACATGACCTAAAATGTAAAATTAGGTCATGATATTGTATAAATGGAGGATTTTCTCCTTCATTTTATCATCATGGATTCACTCCATAAGGAGGTATGAAATTTGCGCCCTCTCTTGGGTATTTGGATGATTTAGTGAGGCACACTTGTTGAAGGAAGACATTTTTGGCATTTTATGGTGTTTCTCTTGAAGGAAGGTGTTACAACTAGGGTTTGCATGGTTATTTCTTGGTGAATTGTAAGTATTTTTTCTGCAAAACTTGTTAATGATTGGTTGTAGTTTAATTTCTTGCATGTATTTATGATTTTTCTGAATCAAAACCCTAGCTGACAAGCACACAAGTAGGTCCTTGTCTCATTTCCCCTGATAGAGAATTTTTCAGCAATTGAAGAAGGAAGAAAGAGCCTATCCGTAGCTACACTCCTATTTCTTCTTCCTCTTTTGCTAGCCATACTATCTAGAAGAAGAAAAGAGTGAGATGTCCCTGGCCTAGGTCTACTACACTAGGGCCATACTCTTTCTAGGGTTTTCTGAAAGGCCTTGTTGTAGCAACACCTTGTTCATTCAAACCCTCTTGTTTTAGTTTTATGCTTTATTCTTGAGCTAGCCATTTGACAGGAAGGAGGAGAGAGCACGAGGCCTTGCTGTAGCAACACTAGAGTGAGCCTCTCTCCCCTAGGATTTTTATTTCGAGGCCTTTCTTTAGCAACACCTCAAAACTCTTCCCTCTAGTCCTTAAAATCTTTGCCTCCTTCAACTCTTGCGTCCTTCACTTTTGACTCAATTAAACCCTAAGGCTAATATAAATTCCTCCATCGTTGAAGTGAAACTTAATTACAACACTCTCAAACCTTTTGAATTGAAACCCTAACTACTAACCCTAGTCTAAAATCTAGCCCTATTAACCCTAAATTGCCGCCATCATCTTATGCTATTACATCATTAGTGCAACATCGTTTTGTTATTGAGCAATTGGATAATGATTAAAGCATCTATTACATGAAGTATTGATTGGTTACATTGAATGCCATTATTGTTCCAATATTTATTGGTGAAGTGTTATAATTTTCATTTCTATTGATAAACATTGACTTTGCCAACATTTATTGCCATATTGCTTATATATTTATCAGATAGTCTTATCAAGTATGAACCCATTGAATAGCTTGCACATATCAGTTTGTTGTTTCTTTGTTCCAGGCAGGTATACTTCTTTGGGGATTTTACTTCTTTAAATTGGCCTTTGGCCACACTATCTGTTTGGGTGGTGACTTGTGAGGGGGAAACTTATCCTTGTATTTTATCCTCTTGCTTCCTCAAAACCCTAGGTCACCGGGGACGTCTCCCTTGGGCCTCACCTCCCTAAAGAGAAAGAACCATCCCATTGTGGTGACATTGGGTGGGATTGATTCCTGTTACACCAGTTTGTCCTTCTGTCTTATAGCCTTTTCTCCTAGCTACAAACTGCATGATAACACAACCATCAAATCAAAAAGTGGTGGCAACAACATCACCCAATCCCGCCTCCTTTTTTTCAGGATTCAAATTGCACTGTTTTTGAAACCATGGCCTTTACAATCAACACCTTTGCAATGGAAATATTAAATTCAAACCCCAAATAGAAAATAGGTGCAATTTTGTAGAAATCCTCCCCCCCCTCTCCCATTTTTTAGGTTTTAAATTGCAAGATTTTCTAAAATATATCCCAAAAGCCTGATGTCGTTGCAAACAAAATCATAAAAAGAAAAATACAAAAAGAAAAAATAAAGAGAAAAACGAAAAAGTGGGAAAAAATGAAAGAAAAATACTTGTTCTTTTTAATAATAAATTGTTATTATTTTAATAAAAAAATACGTTTTACATAATATATATATATATATATATATATATATATATATATATATATATATATATATATATATATATATATATATATAAAGGTTGTCCCGGACCCTCTTATTTTTATTATTCTAAAAATCTCTAGAAATAAATTTACTAAAAAAGGTCCATCTAAAACAATTTTTTAAATAAAAAACCTTAAAAAAATAAATTCTATATAAAAAAATTAAAATGCATTTAAAACAAATTAAAGAGACAAACTTAAAAAAACACTAAAAAAGAAGAAGGTACTTGCTTCTGTCCCCCTGCACCCATCTCCCGCCCTCGATGACCACAACTTAAAGGAGTGGTGTGCCACTCCTTTAAGTGGTGGGTGAGGGGGGAGATCCCTCTGCCCCTCCCCTTCCACTATATGCCTCGTTTCTCAAATGAGTGGTGATCTAAAATGAGTGATGGAGCATGTAGTGTAAGGGGAGGCATGGAGGGGGATCCCCTCATTCGTTCCGCTTAAAGGATCAACAAACCACTTCTCTAAGCTACAATCTCAAGGGGAGGGAAGTGGGTGCATGAGTAACAAAGCATGTAAGGCAAGGTGAGGCGTGAAGGGGGATCTCCCCACACCTTCCTCTTAAAGAAGTGGTCTATGGGAACAAGGGGAGGGAGGTGGTGGGAGTATATATATATATATATATATAT